>JAOEFI010018667.1:17645-28345 GCA_034621735.1 Anopheles plumbeus | reverse complement strand
GGTGCGCCTTCGCCTGGGCTGCTGAAATTATAATTTCAAATGGCGAATAGTTTTCCAAGTGGTCCACCTCGCCTAGCCAGTGTAGGCCCGCGTCGGTGCCATAATGCTATTTATTATTATTTTCCAGTACTTGCGCGCACCATTTTCTACCGCAGGACACCTTTTCATTATTGCTCGGTAGCTACAGGAGGTGCCCGTAGAAGCCGTAAGAGCCGGCGACGTGAAAGAATGTAGCCTTTTCACTTTGGTCTACGCCGGAGGTGGGTCCAAAGTGGTTTGGTGCCGTTCCGCGGTGCGCCCTTCTAGGAGAAAGCAAATGAATTACATCGCCCCGCTGAATATGCATCCGAAGTGGTGTTAGGGTAGCGATTTATGAAAGTATAATAACATCGCCCTTTGTTGGCCAACTTAACTGGCACTATATCGGGTGAGTTACGGCTGCCCGTACCACACCGGTGCACAACAGGGTCAGTGTTAGTACCAAGGGCAGCAGGGTGTTTTACAATAAAAAAAAAACTAAAGTAGAACCCTCTCAAAATTCAAATTCTCCTACAAACACTTTTCACTCGCCATGTATATTAAAGAACTTCGGCCCTAAGCGTCCCTAAGTGGTCCTATGTCGTATATTCCGGAACATTGTCGTACAAAACTGCAGCTCGTATCGACGATAGCTTCATAGAGTTCGAAACGGTCCGATTATGCCACCGTCGTTCAATTAACGGTGAAGATAAACATAACTAACTGAGCAGCGCGCCCAGTTATGCTGCGTCCGCAAAACCCTTTGCTGTTAGATCGCGATACGGTGCGGTCGTTCCATAAACGGGGCCATTAAAATCAAACTCGCCCCATTTGCTACGGGAATTCAACGACAGCTTGGCGTACGTCACGTCACGTGCTACGGCTGACGGCGGCGTATCTTGTTTGAATTGGGACCCTAGTGGGAAACATTCTACTTTAAAACGGCAATAAATTACCGATGGCCCGCTGGCTAGCCTGATTGTAACAACCTGACGCATCAGCGGGACTTCTTGTGGTCTTCATTTCAACGGGAGCACGATTCGCCGCGAGTGACAAAAATGAATCGTGGGATTTCTGCAAAATCTACTCATTTTTCGATTCCCCTTTTCTATCACAGGGGTTCTCGTGTCATTTACGGGCATTCCATTCCAATACAAAATGACAGCTGTCAAATCAGTGTGACCCCACTTGAAATGATCAGAAGGCCCGGTAGGATAATAAACCCTATGTTTCCGTTGTTATTAGGACTTTTATGAGGTTGCCAAAGTTTTCGTGTTGTCAACCGTGTTTTTAAAAATTCAAGTGGAGTTTTCAGTGGAGAAAAAAGTAATCAAAACAGAAATGTAGGAACCATGTTTAAACCATTCAACAGGACAACAATAAAAACAAACTATCGCACGTGGATAGGCAACTGATTTGACGCTGCAAAATATCGTCAGCCGTGGCGAGGCTGGGCAGGATGGGCGGAAAAAGTGGCAATGGATAGCAATTTGCTTGATGATCAACCTTTTCCCCGGCCCCATTTTCTACCTTGTTTCAACGGGTTTGGCGTTTTTTTTTTGGCGGGGGGGAGGGGTTTGTGTTGTTCACCGACGCAGCGACCATTCCGGCGCTAATGGTGTTGTTGTTTTCGGGTAGATAACGCCTTTAACAACCGGAAGTGATTTTCAAAAACTGGTTTTCCCCGGGTTGGCTGGCTCGTGCCGCACTACTTCGCCGGTCGCTAATACAGTCGCACACAGTCCCGCGTTTGGCAGGAGGATGTTGTTATTTTCGGAATTACCTCCCAGAAAGGGTACATTTTTTTTCTTCCCCTCGCGAAAAGTATATTTCCCAGAAGGTAAGCGAGACAGCATCCGGACGAAACCCTCGGAGAGCAAAACCCGCACCGATTCCGTCGGACAGATCGTCAGCAAATTTTGGTCGCAAAGTTCGCTGTTGCTCGCTGCTGGTCCTACACAACTGTTTAGCTGGCAGGTTGGTTTGATTTTGTTTGCTCAGTACACCGTACGCACAATATTTGTGTTTGACTCCGGTTGGAAAGGGCAAACAAACAAAAAAAAAAAGTATCCACGGGACACGGTCTCGGGAAGTCGCGAAAAGGCGCATTAGCGGCTGATTTAATATTCCCCGGATGGTCTGCCGTACCTTTTTGGAGGGGTGTCAGGGTTTAGTAAAAAATCTCATCTCACTGTTTGAAATATAAATTACTATTCCCGTTCACTCACTCATCCTTTAAACAAACAGAATGGCTCCCGAAAAAGAAGAAAAACGAAACGATTTACATCTTATTTCGATAATATCAAAATTTACTGATCGTCAATATTAGGCCCCTGATGTTGTCAGGCTTACTTATTTAAAAAAGACAATCTAATATGGGTTCCTTTTCCATTCAGAAAAGTTTACAAAAATATCAAATGGAGCATACATGTGCTTTTTCGCCAAAAAATTTAAAAAGATTTGAATGTATATTGATTAATTTGAGCTATTAAAATGTAAAATGGAAAAGGTTAATATTCTCCACGCACTCATTATGCTGGAAGGATCGCCCGCAAAGTTAAAAAATAGACTAAGAAACTGGTTTCCATTTCCATGAAATCGCCATATAAAAAATTTCATTTTTGAGAAATGTAAACATGTGTTGAGGAATAATTGATGCGACAGATTGGTTTTTTTTTTCACGTCCTGTTACAAATTCTGGTTTTGATTAAATGCAAGAAATCAATTCCATTCGTTCGTGTTGTATTGGGCGGGGGAGGATTGACTAATCAATGATCGTTACATCGCCAGGTAAGGCGCTTGTCGGATGCCGGAAAAAGCTTGTAAAAGGTTCATGAAGTGAAATTAAACATTCATTATACTCTAGCTTACCGGTGCAGGTTTTCAAAATGTGTAGGGATGGACGACAAAAACAAAAGGAACAAGATTGTACAATCAAAGGGGTACAAATACAAATACCTCCGTCATGCTACCTAGTATCCCTTCTGTGTTAGCCATGTTGTTAAGGTCGGTAAAACGATGCACCGAATGTAGGCACTACCGAAACACCTCGTCGGATGTGGGTTCTAATCCCAACTGGACCTAAGAATGCAGCATTTTTTAACGACACACCGTCGTGTCGAAGCAACAAATGATTGTTAGCAAAAGGTTGAATAAAAGTAGTATAATTGTTACTATAAAATTATGTTTTAGAACCTCTGCGACCTAGTACTCTAGTTGCGTTGGAAACCAGTAAGGAAATCTGTGTCAAGTTACTGTCAATTCTGTATATTTGAGCCTAGAGTTGCACAGCCACAATCGTTCGAAGATTCTCTACGGAATTATGGAAGTGGCTCCAAGTTCTGTATAAAATAAAATAGAAAAACAGGCCAACATAATAAGTGTAAATGGTATGAATATGATGAATTCACCTCATTTGCCATACGGGAGGAGTTGTATTGCAGCTTGTCAATGGTGAGTAAGGACCATTTCCTTGGATGTAAAATGTAGTATGAAAGGTAAAAAAAAAACCGCACTTCTGTCGAGTTCCCAGGTTTCACAGTGCAAATATTTCACACATGACAAGGGTGATGATATTCAAGGTGTTATGTGAGTAACGAGTAACCTCTGTGCGTGGCAGTATTGGTCTTGATTGAAAGTGGCATCCCGGATGAAAAGGACCGGAAAGTACTTTTACTTCTGCGATTGATTGTTTGCAAGGAAAAGTACAAACCTTCCCCGTTCCACCTGCATTCGCACCTGATGTGAAGTTTGTAAAGGAATATGTTGTGATCTCTAGATTTCTTTTTTTTTTTGCATCGACGAATCCTTTACGAGTGGTGGCGCATTTATCTGGTTTCTGTACATCATCACGCGTTGTGAAGATACAAAGGGTCTATTGACAACTCTGCAAGACGAAGGTAAATTGAACCCACTTCAGCACTTCGGATTTTTATTGCTCCTACTACTTATTTACTAAATAATTTTGCACTTATTACATGGCAAATTTCGTTAGTACAGTTCATTTTTTTTATTAAAAGAGAGGTGTAAGAGAGTTAATCCGAAATATTACATTCTGTTGGAGGGATAAAGTACAAGCATGGCATTTGGGGATGTGAATATGGAATTTGTTCTTTCGCAAACGGTTCGAAACTTACATCTGCTGTATGTATTGCTGTCATGAAGAAAAGTTTAAATTCTCATGGTAAATATACGAAAATAGTGATCGGCATGGTAAACATAAAGTTTAGTTTTACAAATAAATATAGTAACCATCTTTGTTTAAACATGGTAAATATAACAGTGTCACACTCCACAAAAAAGGTCGTGATTCAATCATTGTTTATGCTATAAAAAGTGCACTTTAGGGGCTTTTCTGCCGCAAAATCGGTAGTACTAGCTTTGCTTGATGTCGATTAAATCCATGCTCATTTACACTGGCATTCAGTACCGTGCAGAAAGAATGAGAGAGAAAGGGGACCAGGTACCTTTTCAATTAAGCTCCCATTCCCCGTAGTCACTTCGATTTGATGCCGTCAAGTAATGCGAATTCCGGGCAAACATCTTAACGTAATCTCACCTCGTTGAGCCCGCTTTATCACACAGTGAAGAAGCGCCGGGGTTGTTTTCTTGTTGGGTGTGCTTATTTTATCATGCCATACCATGCCAACACTCGAGCCGTTGTTGTTCAATGAATTTGGATATCGACGAAGGAGGCTGCGGGCTCAATTTCAGGTCCTCTGTTTGGCCCGCGTGAAAAGATGACTAATTGAACTTTTATCATTCCAATCACGTTTCTCAAGGGTTTCGGTATTCGTTCGTTTATTTACTGTCTTTTCCATTTTTTTTTGTGTGTGCTGTTGTTGCACCAACGCAGGCTAAATTTGAAAAACCAATTATTCCCATTACTTGTTGTCTTTCCATTCGGTTTCGATTGAAATTGTATGCTCCACGCAGCTGTTGCTTGCGAGACGACGCAACGGCTCCGGTGCGCTTAGTGTATGGCGGTTTTTGGTGCCCTTTGGGTGGAATTACTTCCACCGAAAAACATCAATGAGTGTGTCTTGCTCAAAGGGCTGCCGCGGCTGCTGCTGTTTCGAGATAAAACGGTTGAAATTTCATAATTGTGTCGGCCTTTATGATTGCATGCCGAGGGTAGGTAATTTCGTTTTCTCCATCAGTAGAAATGTTTTTGCATGTCACAAAAGGAAGGAAATTCCACCAGTGAGAGGGAGAGAGAGAGAGAGAAAGAGACACCGATAAAAAGAAGTGAAGGTGAAAAATCATATTAACAATAAAACATGACTCGCAGGCTTTTGAAAGCCGGAGCCGCAAACAAACGTGAAAGTGATAAACAGAACGTGAAATTGTTGCCGTTCGCATAATTATTCATAAGTAACATCGACTGGGTAAATGTTTATGTAACGAATGTAATTATCTCCCGCGACCCGGTGCTGCCGGGGGCAGAAGGCTGCTTTGCCGTTCCGAAGTCGAGCCGAACTGCATACGCGGAGCGCAAGGGTAAAATAAATTTAAATAAAACAATTCGGACGCAAGTTGCTTCCTTCCAGAAGTACCCCCGGTGTGATCCCACTGGTGCATTTTTATGCGTTCCGCCCATCCTTTCTCCCACCCACCCCAGGTGGGAAAGTGCGCCGTTGGTGCGAGTTGGAAAAGTGAGAAATTCCGACGAACGAATGGTTTGCCGTGTTTAATTTATTCATTTAATTTTTACACAACAAAATTGGATTTGCCGGCCATCACCGGTCGCCGGAGCGGGGTCAGTTCGATCAAAAAAGGTGTCCTCTGAGCTGTCATTCAACGAAACTCTTGAGGGAGCAGTAAACACAAAAACGTGCACAGTAGACATATCGCAATTGCCACCCGTGCCAATGGGGTCTCCGACTTTGCATTGTGATTTCCGCACTCCGGCAGATCTCATCGGAAGCGGTTCCCTTTTGAAGCCGGGGTTTTCCACATATGTCAAAGTCATCCGTTTGACCAGTTGGGTCAACTGAGAGGAAAAAGCTCTGCGTACCGGAAACCCTTTTGGACAGGAAGGCCTCATACAGAAATGATGGTACGGAAGAGATTACACCTTTTCCGTAAGCACATTCATCAATCGTTGGCCAAAAATGGCCGAAGCTGTGCTTAGACTTAGTTTGAGTCGGACCGCTTGTGCTGTCGTAGGGCGTTGACATTTGAACATGTGTAATATTTGTACAGTTGGGACATTTGTTGTCAATCTGGAACGGAATGCGAACGATTCCCATGTAGATGATTTATTGTAGAGGGTGAGAAGGATTCCTAAAAACAACACCAAGTCGTATGTTGCAAATGCGCGAAAAAATATATGTTTTTATATCACATCACATTGTTTGATTTACGGATAGTTTCACTATTTCAACAGAAAAGTGTTTAGTATGTTCTTCGTGTATGAGTTGTGATAGTTTTGAGAAATTTTTAACAATATTCAAAAGGGTTAAGTTGCAACAACTCACAGTATATGACAGTTCTGCACTACTTTTTCAATCGACTGATAAAGTTTTTTAAACAATGTTTTAATTTAGAAAAAAGGACTTTTCATCGTCGAACGGCTGACAGTCACAGGTCATGGGGTCCCTCGTCCTGTTCAGCTGATATCACATCCGGGAAATCAGTGATCCTTTCCCTATAGTCTACATCAATCGATCAAACCGGTCAAATCGGTTCCATTGCAGTGACCCGGTCCCGTTTTTTTTTTGGCCGCCAGCAGCTTCCAGGAATGGGTAAAAAAGGCATCGGACGGAATGTCCCCGGGAGGGAAAAACTGTGGACAACTATGAGACATCAATCCATGGGTTTTCAATCGAGAACGATGGCGAGAATGGGCCCGAACTATGGCGCGCCGGAACGAAATGATGCATGATGACGGTGCATGCTGACATGATGCATCACTCGATGCACCGCCGGTCTGATGCCATGCCGGTGCGATGTAGAAGACGATGCAGGCAGAGCATGGCCTGCATGCTGAGCTATTACGCGTCCACGGCGACAAATGTGGATGATTCGCGGGAAGATGCACTGATACTTCCTTCCATTAAGGGTCAGAGCCCGGGAGCGGTCCGTGATGTCCCACCCCGGGCACACACTGACACAATCCCGCTCGAAGGCATTGTTAATCAACGCCGCAACGTTACTAGACGCGAGTGCTGCATGAAGCGGTTCCATTCTCGTAGTCGTGCGTTCGAGGGACAATAGGACGAGAACTCTACTCCGCTGGCTAGCTGGCTGCACGACGCTTGCACGGCCGATTTATCAACGTCATCTGATCTGCATGTCGTTCAGCCAGCCAGCCAGCCATGCGTTGGGAAATGACATGGTGGATGTTAGATGGAGTCAAAATGTAATGCACAAACAGAAAAAAAAAATGCGACCCCATCGGAGGATCGGGTTTTTCCCTTCCTACGATCTATCTATTACGGCGATTGAATTGCTTTTCCCAGCGGAGAGAAGAGAAAGGTATAAGTCTTTCAACTATCCTTTTACTCCCGCATTACCCCTCCCCCCCTGCTACGGACTAGGACGATCGACCTTTTCCGGCCATGATTGTCGAAATATGAAGAAACGGATTTTGAACCGTCTGGCTCATAAAGCGGGACAGAGTGTCAGCAGGAAGCTCCCATCGAGTAGTTAATGGGGTTTTTGATATCCACCATGCGAGTATGGTGGAAGACAAGAGACAAAAAAGAAGGAGGAAGTAGAATCACAGGTTCCCACGACAGACACTTCCGTTTTTTTTTCATCCTTTTTGTGCACCGATTCCGATCCTTGGGGGCGGAAAAATCAAGCCTCCACTCGATAAAGTCGAGCCGTGTTTGAAGATTAATGAGTTTAAAAGTGCGCAAAATAGATGAAAGTAGAGAAAAAAAGTAATGGAAGACAATTAAGGTGTGGGGAGAAGGAGTTGGGGAAGGATGTGACACCGGAAAGAAGATGATCCCGGGGCAGGAATACCGGATTTAGCATAACGAGTATTTTCCGTATGTCACACGCCGGCAGCAACGCGATACGGATCGTTTCGGAAAAATGGGGAAATGACGTGTGCGAGTGTGTGCGCTGTGTGTGATGTGTGTATGGGTGTGATTCTAGGTTAAATGCATGACACCCATGTATTTGGATATAAAAAAAACCCCATTTTGCTTTTTTTCTTGAGCAATGTTACGCAACAATGTGACATGATGGAGTTATCAGTTGGTTTTCTGTTTTCTAAGGAATAAATGAATGAATGATGGAGATAAGGTGTACGGTTCGAATTTTGCCACATTTTCCTAACGGTGCATATTGTTTTCATGTGTGAGTTTATTTTGTTTACTGCAAACGACCCTTGATTGTTGAAAGAAGTATATTTACAACATTAGCCAGCATACTGTTTCCTTAAGATTACTATTATTATTGTTTTTACTGACGGCCTGACCGTATGCAACCTCAGGACGAGGGCTGTTCAGATATTTTTAAAAGATATACGCCGATATCTGAATCGGTCCAGCGGAATTTGAACCCGCGTCACTCATGTTGAGAGTGGAAGACTCTACCAACTGAGCTACGGAGCCCGATCTTTGAAATATTTCAATAGTATTCGTTCTAAGCAATACCAGAATCAACAAACGAAAACATAACGCCAGGGATCAAATTTGCACAGATTTTCAAGGGGACCGCGTTTTCCCGGGTGAATGCTGCGTCAAAATTGCGCAAATTATGAACCCGAAGACGGAACGCTTCCGGAAAAAAGGCCCGTGTAATGTGTAATGGGGGAGGGGTGGGGGGGGTTTGTATTGTTCGAAATTGTTACTAAATAAAGCACCTCACTCTGGATCAGGGGACTGCATTGAATTGCCCACTAGCACTAACGGCAAACTAGCAGCCCGCTTTGCCAGCCGCCGTCACTCCGCTCGCCGGTAATGATGTCACGTAGAACCCATTTGCCGGCGAAAGTTCAACGGTAGTTTCTTGTTTCGTCTGGAATGACTTCTTGGACGCGGGCCGCATGCTGTAAGGGTTCCGGCTGCAGGTTAAACGATGGCTATGCACCAAACGCGGCAGGAAACAGATTTTCAACGCAGTTCAGGTGTTTTAGTTTTTTCCCGTGCACAAACCCCCCCCCCCCCCCCCCCTCCTTGGAGTACCCGTGTAGAGCACTGGTCCCGTTGGTGTTTGGCACGCAGAACGGGGCACAGGCCAGAAATGGGGTTTTCACTCGTTTCTGTGTCCGCCAGGTCCGATTCTCTGGTGTGCAGGCGGAATGCTTGATGAAATTATTTGACGGTTGCGGTACGTGCTTGTTGTCTTAATTCTGAAATGATTTCTTTTATATTCCGACCACCACTACAGCCTACACTACAATGGGCTATCAGTGCACATGTGAGTCGATTCGGTAAACGGAATAATGTTTTGCTCAAATGGAGAACTCAATCGTCTCTCTTCAATCGCTTTTTCTATGTTCAACGCCATGGCCATTGATGTTTTTTAATTAAACGATACTTATAAAATGTTCAAGCAGTCCGGTTTCTGTATTAGTGTGTGCTTTGCTTTTTTCAATGGTCTGTAGAAAGATTTTATGTTATGACCCATTTGCTTGTTTTGCCAGTATTTTCTGTTTTTCTTTTTATTTGTAAATACATGCACTGTGAATGGTTTATTGTATGCAAAATATTTACTCGTTTCTTCATGAAATTGGAGTAACATTGAGTTTTTGAGTATTTTTTGAATATGCATTATGCATTATGTGCATTAAAGATTTTTTTAAACTTTTCTTCTTCATTGTAGCACCAAATCATCAAAACAAAATATAAAAACGTTTCTTCTACGAATTATTTTGTTTCTAGCAAATCGTCTTGGTAAACTTACCTAGCATTGTAGTAGTTCGACTTGTAGTACGGAGGGTGATGGTCGAAGACGTAGTTGAGGATGGGCCCGGTGCTCTTAAGCAGCTTTCGATGTTCGCCGACGGGTTTTACGACCATCGCCGGAGTGGTCGGATTAAGGTTCATCGAATTGATCGTCCGGTGTCGCTGGGCACCGGCCGTTGCAACTGTGGTTGGCGTTCCGTTGTACGAACCGGACTGCATGTCCTGCGGACCGCCGGCCTTCGCTCCGTCATCCACTCCGTCCGCCGTTGGTTGCTGCTGCACTTGTGGAAGGTTGTGCGGGGGTGGCCTCGGTGGTTCGGCGTGCGGGAGGGCCGGTTCCAGGTCCAGGTATGTGCTGACGTCGGCTGTACTTTGGACCATTGCGGCTGCCTGCGCATTCGTTGGCCTTCGCAGGGCCCGTTGGGTCGAGGGGGTCAGGGAGCCGTTTGTCAGCTCCAGTGTCGAGTCTACTCCCACCGCCGTGGATACGGTGAGTCCGGCTAAATCCGTCGTAGACAGAGAATTAGCACCGTCAGCGTCAGTGGCCAGTGTCAGCAGTGACGACGGCGACTGGACCATTGTGTCTGGAAAGGATTCGGGAGTAAAGAAAGCAAACAAAAAACATCAGCAATGGTGGACCTTCTCAACCGCTCAAAACTTGTCTGGTGAGCCAAACATTGAAGTGGGCACGATTTAACCATCATACAGACGTAACCTGAGCATGGAGGACTAACATATCAAGAGGAAGAAAATGGTTCCTTTATCGGTGTTCGATTTAAACGTGCGATTTTCCGCAGACTACAGCAAACCAACAAT
>JAOEFI010018667.1:0-17545 GCA_034621735.1 Anopheles plumbeus | reverse complement strand
AAGAGGAAGAAAATGGTTCCTTTATCGGTGTTCGATTTAAACGTGCGATTTTCCGCAGACTACAGCAAACCAACAATCAATCGTTTCACCATTTTGTAGGAATCAAATATAATAATTACAGCTCCACTGGCGAGAAGAACTTGCCCCACACCCCGGTTACGCATAGCAACACCCATAAAGCAATATGTGTGATCTTCGACTACGCGTGTTTCAGCTTCGATCGCGTGTGCCATTTCCACGGGGTGTTGGGTTATTTGATCGTTTTGCATCATCGTGACAGTTTTCCACATTGGTAGCGTTTGTCAACATGCTTGTCTGAACTTTGGTACCGTTTGCAACTTTGTGGAGTCTCTGCAGTCACCCCCGGCGGCGGGGCACGTATGTGTACTGTTCTCTTGTGGGACCATCGTGGTCTCCTTTCCCTATATTTTTTTTACCGTTCAATTTTTCTACGAGGAAAACTCAATCGAAGGAATGTTGTAAGCGGAATATAAATTCGACCGGCACCAGGCAGTGGCGCAGTGTACGCGCACCACGCGAGATGTGAGTAATCCAATCAAAATTTGCCTCTCGTAGTCACAGAAGTCGAAGGAACGAGCGGCGAAGAAACGAAACATGCAATAGGTTAACCATAGCGTCGTGCAGTGTCGTTCCATTATCCCCGTTGGCGTATTCTCGTCGGAATTTCCGAGTCGTAAACGCACCGAAGCGGGAATGTCGTCGGGTTTTCTTTTTCTTTTTTCCTCCACAGTAGACATTACCCCCCCCCCCCCCTCCCCCCCTCACGGTTTTCTGTCCGTTCCGTGCAGAGAAATGAAAGGAAACGTACGATCGCACGTCTAGTGCGGAAGTGAAAAGCGCCGAATGCTATGGTCGGCGTATTTTGTGCATGTGTGTTGTATTGATTCTTTGGCTTTTTTTTCTCTTTTTGGCTCGTCAGTTCGCTCGTCACGCGGGAAAGTGTAAAGTCGATTTCTCGAAGGAAGGATTTTTTTTGGGAAACTGGGAATTCGTTAGAGATGCCATTACCGTCGCCGCAATTTGGTGTCGGGGCGAGTTCAAAGCACCAAAAGAGATCAAACGGAAGGATTTAAACTACAGGGTAGGAATACATCATGAAGGATACATCGCTTCGGATTAGATCACTCAAGGGCACGGTGTCTGATAAAAGTTTCGCAATAATTCTTTCTGAAGAAAATAGTATTGCGTCAAAAGTATGGAATATCGAAAATAATGAAGAACTTGACGGTAAACGGAAAATTTAAAAGGTCAACAGTGAAGAGCGTACTGCAAGTTTCTTTATTTTTCAGTAGCATGTTCGTGAAACTCCCAATACAACGATTGTTGCTTAACAAAGCGAGTATTAATTTAAAAAGGATTATGCTGTACGTTCATTCTGAATTTGCACCATGCAGAAGATGCAGATGGTAAATCCATTTTATTATGATTCCTTCCTATCGCGCGGTTCCGCAATTTTCCGCATTTCCATTCCCAAATTTGTTCAGAGATAATTATTTTGGTATGTGTGTTATTATTATTTTTTTTGTTGCTCTTCTCTGTGGAGCTATAAATCAACGAGCATTCGAAGGAAGAACGACGAACAGTCGGGCGAATAAATTATATTTGTTTTCCCCGCAGTTTGATGCAGTTTGGTAATGAACTAGGATCAGCCATTATCATCATGGCGATTAGTTTTTGTTCCCGTAGGGCGGGGTTTTTTTCTCGTTTCGCTAATAAATTTTGCTTTGCCAAACTGCAGCTGCTGTGCCGGACTTGTACTGTACTAGGGATGGGCGAAGTCTAGCTGGTTATTTTCTTTTGAAAGAAAATCGAAAATTTCAATAAAGTGAACGAGCGTGATAACGCAAAAATGCAATCGATATATTTTCTATTATCCATCAACGCTTCATGCGAGCCTCAACGATAACTCATTGGATTGGTAGAATATTATTGCATCTGAAATTATGTGAAACACTCCAGGCGCTTTGTCGCTAGTCCCTTTAATGCACTTATGCAGCGAGCAACGTCTGTATTTGCGCAAGGGAGCACAGTTTTCCTTCTCATCGAAATTAACACGACCACGCAGTGAGCGCCGGCGGCACCCTCTCCCATACTATCACGATGCATCCCTGTTTGGTGGGTTGGTGCAGTACACACCGCAATATGAACAATGTTTGCTTTTTAGCGCGTGCCCTCTCATCGCTATAGTTGGTCGTTATGTGTTTTTCTTGCGCCGGTGCAACACGCACCATGAATAATTTCCAATATCGAAATACTAATGCATATAAATGGGCAGCTTAGGTTCTGTGCAAACTGCAGTTTCCCTAGATTACCCTTGAAATCCCAATTTGAAGGATAATGTTTCTCTAATACCCATTTTCCAAAACATCGCACGCTGGGGTCAAATTAGTCGCTTGCGAGATTTTGTTACTTTATGAATAAGATGTCCTGTTGGATGATGATAAAGGAGTTTGGTGAGAATGGTGGCATAATATGGTGAGAAACACCCATTCAATTTGTTTGAATGTGCGCCAAGCGACATAAAATTTGTTGCTAGGAGTAACTGGTGTATCTATACGTTCTATATGTCAACAGGATATTTAATTTTAGTTCAGTTACTGACTGTATCAATTTTTGGACATTTTTCAAAGGGTTCATAAGGTTCCATTTTCAGCAGACGACAAAAACAGAGTTGTAGTAAATAAAGGCTAACGTTAAAACACGTTAATACCCTTGTGGTTGAGGTGAAAACTTAATTTAGCAAGTTTGACGAAACTCGTTGCAGAAATTTTCCAAAACAACAGCAAACAATGCATCTGGTTTGTAATTAGTTTGAGCGTTGGTCGAACACCATCAAGAGGTGTGGCATATGGCGGTTGACTAGTTTAACAAAATTGATAAACGTATATCGGACCAGCTCGGATGTTATTATAACTTCCAGCCGAATGGGTCCGGTGCCTGCGGAATGGACTTCTCTCGAAAAGTTTCCGTTACGCTGTACGTTATTACAGTTGCGTGCAAGGCGTGGCTTCGGGAAGAAATAGCGGTGTTAGTGGCCCGATGGTTTTGATCTAGAAGAAGGACCACAAGAAACTTGTTCTTTCCGTCCGTTCAGTAATCAGGGGCAGGGTTGAAATACTGCTGACGGAATTGATGATCCATTACTCGAAAAAATCGAACCAACCGCAGCTGTTTGACAGAGTTGATTAAAATTTCAAAAGTTTCAAAAGAAATAATTCCGATGTATGAGTAAGTCTGTCAGCTTGGGGGATGTCCGGTACGTTCGGAAAAAGCTGTTTCCCAGAACGAATAGGATAACATACTATAACCAATTGATTAAATACGCTTTCAACCTAAGTGAAATGGACGTAGTTAAAGATTACGGAAGTGCAAGTTACAACAGGCCCTTTGTTTATAAATGAATCGGTATAAAACACAGTTTCCAAACAGCAGAAGGTAAGTCGCATATCTGTTATTTATTTGCCGCATATTTGTTTTGACATATCGAAACGATGAAAGCAATCCAAGATAAACCAATTAACATTTCATGCACTCTATTTTTGAACAACGATTCATTTCCTTTTTTTATGTTTCAAAAGTGTATCCTGCGTGACAACTGAAATAGTCTGACCTCTCCGTCTATTATTACGTAATAGGAAAAGCGAGTCCGCGAGTTAAATTCTTTCATAAGTTATGAGCATGACCCAAGTCTACACATCCACGTTCGTTTCATCGGTGATGTGAATGAGTAAGAGCATCGCATCGGCGACCCAGAACGTAATGAAACATGTTTGCCTTCGTCATGTTTTCACCGTAATCCAGATGGCCGACGAAAGATGGATTGTTTGATTGTTCGCCTGCTCCGTTTTGGGCGATTCCGTGGAATTCATGTCCTGTGGTAGAAGCCCGAGAATTCAAATACACCCGAGGATGCAGCCTGGATTTGTTTACCCGCTTTGTTGTTCTGCACAGGATTCCCCTTCTTCCCCATCACTTTGCAAATGCTTCGTGCATAGACAGCATAGCAAAAGAGAGAAGTCATAGTGCGGCGGGGATGCCACCAGTGCGAACTGTTGTTTCTTTCGGAACTGATTCAAATCGATAGTGCAACCCTCCTTATGGCGGGGGTCGTGTTCTGTTTGCTCAGTATCGGCCATCGTTAGGGTGCTGTGGTCCGTTTCGATGCTAGCTTTTGCTTTGCCCGTGACAAAAAAAAACAATGGTGATGTTCAGCTCACTGGAAGTATGCAAAATGTTTCTTCAAAAAGTACCAAAAAGTTTGTATCGTACCTTCTTTTATAAAAGGACTTATTAGATAATACACAAGTTACGCGTATAAAAGAGTCGTACCAAAATACGAATAACGAATCAATGAAGGACGAAGCACTGCCTTCCATTAATTTCCTCAAAGTCTGATAATACAGCAATTAAACAATTCTCTAACGTCTGAAGATGTGGTTTAGACGAACGGTTAACTTTACAATATATCACTCGCCAAAGGAGCGGAGCAAAATATTCTACTGGCCACATCAACGTCTTCTAGACGCAGAAGTACGCGCGTGCCTTGCTGGCGGCTATTTAATTACGAAGCCATCCGTGTTTCCGTTGCATCTGCAAGTATCCCCCTCTCGTTAAACAACAGCTCTAGGCCCGTCAGATCAGATGCTTGGTTCACAACTTTAAACCCATCCCACCCCACCCCCCGGGGGAACGGAATGGCGACAGTTCTCCTGCGGGGTGATTATTACGCGATTTTATCCAATTCCTCTCAAGCTCGCCCGGCAGGATTCGGCGGACGAGTGGGCGGTAGTCTTGAAATTATTAATGAAAATAGAATTACCTGCTGGACGCCGTTGCTGCTGATGCTGCTGATGCTGCTGGGTAACCCCCGGGCGCTGGTGTAGGTGCGGGTGCTGATTTGCACTGGGTGATCCGAATGATTTTTCGATAACTTCCAGGCCGTTCAATTCCGTCAGCACGCTGTCGGGGTCGGATGTGGTCGTAAGCTTCGCCCCGCCCGGAAGCGTCCGTAGGCGTTCGGGGTCATCATGAATAATGACGTCCCCGTTGCCCGCCTCCTCCTCCCCCTCCTCGTGGTACCCGATGTCCTCGACCGTCACCGCCGGTCTGTCGTCCGCTTGCTCGCCCCCGTCGTCGTCGTCCTCCGACGCTTCGTCTTCATCGTCGTAGATGTCCCGCTCGAGCAGGGGCTGAACTCCGGACCGACGCTGTTCGTCCACTGCCAAATGGCCCTGTTTTGTCCCCGCTCGGTCGGCGAACGGCTCAATCTGGCTCCCGTTCTGGATGTCATCGGCAAACGCCGGCCGGCGGTACTGAAGTTTGCGTCGCTCCGTCTGGGCCGGTGATGATGCACAGTGCGCTATCATTAGTGCAATTAAACAGCATTGATACATCATGGCGGCTTACTAAAGTGCGCCACATTCACGCTACGACCGCTGCTGGTAACGGCAATGGTGACGATGATGATGTTGGCCCGGGCTCGGCTGCTGCTGCTGCTGCTGCGGTTCGGCCCCGTCCGGATCAATGTACCTGCGGCTTTCGTTTCGATCGGTCAAGCAGGGCGGATAAACGCCGAATTGCTGTCGCATTACTTGACGACATCACCTTATTTTATTCCGGTACTTTTAGGTGGGTTGATCTAATGCGTCGCTTTTCTTGTCACTCCATGGCGTCGAGTCGACTGACTGCAAGCTATGGGAAGATAACAAAAACAAAAAACAATTTAGGTTTCCACTTTATTGTTTTCATCACTGATTTCCTTACTGAAAATGTATGACAAGGAGTTGTATAGTTAGTTAGTTTAGTTTTCCTTACGAGAGAATCAAATATACTTTAATCTAAGGATATTAATATCCACATACAGAGAAATACGTGTATTCAAGTTAGACATTAGACCAATAAGTAAAGACCAGAAGAATTTGTCACAGCAGCTGCAATCAGCCATTACCGAAATGTCTAAGAATAATGACGGACAACCCGTTCAATAAAATAGAAACAGCAAATAGAGGCCATTTCAATCATTTAATATATCTGATTCCTATACTTGAATATATGAATAAAAATATCACAAAACTTAAACGAAATTCTGGAACATTTCTCGGCCTTGTAATATCTACAGTCTCAATGGCTTTCCTGTTCTGTCAAGTGGCCATGGCTGTTATTCTCGTGCCATTTCTGTCCCCGACAAGAAAGGTAACAGGTTTGTGAAAGTTATCGTCCCTATGCTTCCTTACTTTGTTTCGTTAGATGTTTAGGGTAAAACTAGCTCAACAAGGATCATGTCCGCCAGTGGGCATCGAAAGTACAAAGACGTGTCATCAGTAACATGCAAAATTGTCAGTGAATGTCTGCATTCTTTCGCCTCTATCGTTCTTACTTATTGGTATTTGTAGCTCGGCCGAACTTGAACCATTCCTTGCCTCCGAAGCAAAGGTGGTCCAAAAAAAAAAACAAAATGTTCCACAGTTACTTGTTTGCTTTGTTTTGCTGGTGGCCTTTTCCGAAGCCACGGTCGACTTTGACTCGTATCTTACTCGTCACATGTGGTTGGCGCTGCAAGTTTTCGGTTGAATGAATCCTTTTTTTTTTTTAGTCTTCCACCATGTTCAGTTCACGGATGCTGGAGTGTTCCCATTCGTATCGGTTAGTTTAATGCTCGGGCGGGTTCCTAGCAGGCCAGTTTTCATTGAAAAAAAACTGCACCCTGTGCTTTCCTTGTCGGTATCGTTGAAAGTTTTCCGACAAAATTGCCTTGGAACAGAGGTTCGTTCCGCCATTTTTTCGCCCTTTCTTGCTGCCGATTCCTCTCTAATCGATGAAACCTTCAAACTGATTGCTAGTTATGATTTTTTTTTCATTCTTCGACAACCGCAGCCATCAACACTTTTTCCAAACAGGCATGTATCAGTATCAAGGTAACTGAAGTGGTGGTGATGTTCATACCCTTGCCACAATTTGCCATCGTACACACACAAAAAAATGAACCAATTAACTTGGTCATGTTTTAGTGAATTTTTGAAATGTACTGGGAAATTCCGCTACCAGGAAGCTTTCACTCTGATTGAAAAATAAAGTGTTGTTTTATGATTGTTTTTGTTCATTCTTGACTAAAGACATTTTAGTGTGGTAAGCGCCACTACGTACAGTCGGAAAATGTCCTATTGGAAAGTTTATAAACTGAAAGCGATAGCGAATTGACATATTCGTAGGTTATGTTGTTATTGTTCCATCATTAGTTCTACATTCACTATCAATTAGAGCCTGTCTTCTAACAATGTACTGAATCCATTGAAAAAGATCTGAGTCGTCTTGGTGAGATTTGAACCCATGACTGACGCAGATGTTTGAAAGGTGTCTTTACTGGCCTTTGAAAAAAGGCTGTGCCATCAAATGAAACTTAAAATTGACAGTCATTATTATTGTTCAGGAATAGGACCTTCGGTGCTAGCGACCCCCTTGTACAAATGAATGAGGCCTACAACAGGTTAGGAAGTACGGCCGATTTAAATGTGTCTGTTAACCAGTTGAAAGTGTTACTTCGGTCAATGTTTTAGGAGCTTAGGTCGTCTTTTATTTATTTATTTACTTATTTTTTTATTTTTTCATTTACTTATTTATTTATTCATTTTAGATTGTTTGTTTCCACACTCTCTTTGTTAGCCATAAGTAAACTTCTGTAATCTAGTGTTTAGGCTGTGTTCGGTTATGTAGGCAATGTCTGCCCGATAACCTGGAAATAAATAAATAATAATAATAATAATAATAGCAGATACATAAAACATTGTTTCAAATAACATATTGAGAATTATTACAACAACTTATTTGATAATACGTTGTCTACGATTAATAGACATGAAAAACTGAGCTTAAGCCTAGCTACGTTCACTCAAGTATCAACTTTGCATAAAAAGGCTTCAAACCGATGGCTTTGCAATGCGAACAAAGGGAAACATAGAGACACATGGCGGTTGTTTATTCTATCCCATTGTCACAGAAATTTAAGGTTGTTAGTTTTAAAACAATTTAAAATAGTTAAGAAATGTAGTCAAGTGTATTTCTCTACTCGTTCGAACCCGAATGACAGATCTAGCCCCGACTTCGTCATTTATTTATCGTTATACGTAAATTATGTATAAAAATCGTGAAGACAAAGGATGAAAACTCCCCGGCGAGGATGTAAAATTTCCAAAAAGAACAAGTGATAAGGATACACACGAGAAAAACTCTTGCCAACTGCACCCTGAAGAAATGTGTGTTCGCCAAAGTTCGCTCCTTTTCGTGTCATTTTATTTCGATTCAGTTTCCAACTGCCTGCAGAGGCAGTAACACAACACTGCCGAAAACAAACAAGGAGTAAACGAGGACTAGTGTAAGACAAAGGAAACTTTTCCCCTTATTCGCCGAAGCTCGGGGATCGGTTGGCTCGCGCCAATATCGTTAAAGTTTGTTCGCCAAAACTTTCACTTTCGTCTTCGTCACGGAGCATCCATTCTGTTTTGGGGCGGTCGCAACAGTGGCTCGCACGAAAATGCTGACACAGAAAATTTAGCGAATAATAATAAACAAATTGTCAGTACTGTCTCTCTCTCTGTCGAATAATTATTATGAGTGGGGTCTTTGCAAGAGTTTCTGCTCTGCTTTAAATCTGGGAAAATCGTTTCACCGAGCAACTGAGATTTGACCTGTCAGTGTTTATGTTTGACCCACTGTATACTAGGGAGCACATTTTCGGTCAGTAGTGATGGACTAGAACACCCGGAAGACTCGGGTGCCTATGGTTGATGAAGAATAAGGAGATTCATTCACCAAACGGTCACCCATGCAAGGACCATTACGCAGCAGTATTTCCTTATTCCCAGCGTAAGACTAACCGAAGGGAAGCGCCTAATGAGAAATCTTTGCCCAAAACCAGCGGAAACTACTGTTCCTGTTTCCTCTAAATCGCTGGCAGCCGAACGGGGCCTCGGCGAACTTTGCAACACGAGTGTATACAAGGGCCACGTGCTCCCATCGGAGTCGGAAAACTGTACTCGTTACTGCATACTTTCGGCAGACGACAAAAAAAGTTTCATAACGGGTGCGTTGGAAGCGTTCCCTACTCTTGCTTGCTTCAAATGACGGAATGGCACCGAAGAGCAACTTTTGTGTTCCGGTTGCGGTGGAATGTGTCTTAGCGTAAAGTTGGACAATTTTCTTCGCCGAAGAGTGAGAGAAATAAATTAATTGGGTTGAATTGGTCATAAAGTGGGACGTGCTATGGTGTCTTTACTTTGCAAATTAATTGATGGACATAGGAGTAAAAAATAAAACCAAAGTCGTTTGAAACTTATGCTGATGTGTGCAGGGAACGAATTCACGCTTGAGTCTGTGGTGTCGGAAAAGTTTTTTTTTTTAATTACTTGCGTGATAGAAATATTTTTGCTTTTCAATTTTAATCGGTAATCAATCTTCACCCGTAATGGCGCCAGAGAAACTTCTAATTGAGTTATGATATATGGTGGCATGGTTTTCGTTAAACGGCAAGCATTTTGAATGAAGCGTTGTAACATTTTAACATATCAAACCGTTGAAGAATGAAATTGGTTTCATTCAATTCCATCTCGTTCGTTCTATCACCGAAAAGGATGCACAGATGCTTATCGAGTCATAATACGGTGTAAAGCGTGTGGCTAAATTGATTGTTTTCCATTGCTCTGCACACTTGCGCCAACCTCCGTATCGAGACGAAAGTCGAAAGCTGTTCCACTACCATACAAAGAAGCGGCACAATGGAATGACAGGGGTTTTCATGCGCCACGTGGAGTCAAGAAGTCATAATTGAATCATTCTGTCTGGCAGCATCCGATCTGGTTCCATGTCCGGTGCAAAGAGCCAAAGTGAAGGTTAGGATATTCACTACGTCGACCATTATTGTGATTTTAGAAATGTTTATGACATTCAGATTAAAATTAAAATCCAGAGACGTTTAACTCAGTTTCGTATTTGCATTGGTTTCTAGTGGAAGAATACGTCGTGTATAATCATAAATTATTGTACTTGATGTTCTTTCATGAATTAATCTTTTTAGATGTAATATTGTTATCTTCATAACTGCCAATGATGCTTGTTGTCCAAAGTTTGATAAAAAAATACAGTAATACTATCAACACAGTAGTAGTAAGTTTTGATTGAATGTGAGATAATAAGTAAATGTAAAGAGAAAGAAATATCCTTATCAAACAAAGGTTGAAGTGTCAAAAACATGTTTCACTTTCCGAGCGAATTTGTAAATGTCAACGTTTTAGAACACCTTGCGGGACAAATATGCAATCAAAGCGTAACCACAGCTTATCAAAGAGCCAATATTACCAGAGAAATAAAAATCCAGGATGGGATCGTTTTCTTGTCTTTTAAAAGATAACAAGAGAGAAAGATTGGTGCCTGCCGGGGAGGACAGAGATCCATTCTTTGGCCGAAACGAACATTGAGGTAGAGATTAGTGCTGACAACGGTGAAACTTGAACGCACCTTTCGGATCGTGTGTGTTGATATCATACATTGGGTGTTTCGGATATCGACAAAGGCATGACATCTAATAGGAACAGTTGTGGTTGAACATTCTAAGGATTGAAATTTAAATGCGAAACTTTAGTTTCGTTTTGCTTTTTACTTTTCCTCCCATACATTTCCCCTATATTGCATACACCTACAGCCACTATTATTCAGAATCTGTCAGAGAAGGAGTCTTAAACTTGATTGTTTTTAAATAGACGAATGATAAGTCCTAGTACGGCCGACATTCTAATTCAAAAAATGGAAGGTCGTATCCAGGCTTGGTTCGAACCAATGGCCGTCATATTGTATATGTTACGACTTTTCTCCCTACATCATGGGCCATTATATAACTATGTAATATTTGTTAGTTTTGTACTAGTTGTACTGATGCTATCTATGCCGGTCGGTTTTCATTAAAAGTTCAATTTCACGTATTCACCAGTTGACGCAGCTGACAGGAAGATAAAACTGAAACTGAATTCATAAGGATAACTTTCCCCGAGCCGTTTTGGGAATTCTGGCACCTACTTTTCTAATCAAAATGTTGCCACAAGTCGAGGACGCAATCGATCATTCCCGAGGCGGAAGCAGTTGAATACATGGCCCGAAACGGATGTTACTCTGCGCACTAGGGACACATTGTGTGACAACACATTCCGAAACAATCAACTTGAAAGGAGCGCCAGAATGAAGATACCAAACAAAAAAAGAAGGAAAAGAAAAACGAAATGAATGGCCTACGACAGGGAACCCGTATGTAAAACTACAATATCATCATGGATTGCCTGTCACTCAGCCAGTTTTATTTTTACACATTGACAAGACTCCAAATTGACTCGGCGCGCTGCTGGTGTGTGTGTGTGTGTTTCTGTTTGACACGTGAATACTTTATTGAGTGAAATCGATAATACACCTATACGCTAGCGCGATACTTGTTGTCAAGGTTACAGGGCGGAGAAAGAACGGAAACTGATATGAAATTGATGTTTTATTTACACATTGAAGTATAAATTTATCACAATGAAGCTTGTTGTGGATTATGTCTCCGTTCGACCAACGATACTGTGTGTAAAAGGGTAATAGCAAATGTGTGTGCTCAATTCTGCTATGTGCATACACACAAGATGATGTCATCGAACGGTGTAACTATACCTTTGAACAGCATCCTTTAAGCCCATGAGGAGGATCTTGTCATCAAACCCATATTCGTATAAGCGATGGCAGAGGCTTCAACGCTTCTGCCGAATGTAAAGTGGAAAATGGAAAGAAGAAAAATAGCTGAAAACTTGTTGTTCTCCATCGCCATTCATCAGGACGAGGTTATACCACCAAATGTGTAACCGGTAATGTGGTAAAGACAAATGATATTTTTCTCCACCAGCATTCCATACTAGCCATGTTCTTAATTTTTTCCACCAAACGCTGTAAAAAACTCTGTTGAGAAACGGAAAACATTAATTAACTGACACTCAACGAACGTTGCGACTAATGGCAACTAAGCAACGTTTGCAACAATTAATCATTCCGAAACAGTAGCCGCAGACGCGAATAAATGGCATTTACTAATCCTCACCTGGTTATCGGACACATTCTATCATCACTTGTCGTTTGGTTTACATTTGTTCTCTTTCTTTTTTCTATGCCCGTTCATTGTAATGTTAACGAGAACGGATTATAATTACATTTCGTGGTATAATTTACGAGCAGGGAAAACCCTACATTTGTATTGAAATGATTGTTCCAATGAGTGCAAAACCCATATTGAAATTTAAAAGATTTTGATAAAAAGGAACGTATAATTTATGTTTTAATAGTAGTTTTCAACAAGTTCATTGCGATAAATTCAGTGAATCTATTCCATGGTACAGGGATACATATGGTTAAACGAGCCTGAATGCATTGTACCTATTGTTTACTGAGTTTTAGCGAACGTTATTCCATCCAAGCATAGTTATATATAGTGTGTCGTACGTAAAAGTAGATTTATAAGTACACTCTCACTATGCTCTGAAAATGTCCACCGTAAAGCGAAGGGAGGATCGCTTGGCGAAATGCTCTTATAACATCTCAGATCATCATCAACAGGAAGCTCGGGGCTATTTCTCCAAATGGTTCCCAAATCGCCCACTAAAGTATAACCAAGTGTGGGGTTTCCTCGTGAGACGGGGCGCGTCCCTGCAAAAGGGAAAAAGAAATTTCGGGCGGCGCATTGCTGGAACGCCAACGCCAACGCCGGTCGGTTGTGATTTCCAATAGCGTTATGCAAATGGGCCGCTGGAACGTTTTATGTAAATTTGAAACGGGAGGTCCTGTTCATTTCCACCGGTGTCCATCCGGCGCGTCGGCAGTACTCGGGGGCGGTGTACCATTGGAAATAACAACATCTTCCGTCCCAATCTGTATAAGTTACGGGCCGTGGCATCGGAATGCGCCGGGCCGGGTCAGGTAGAAAGCTCTTAAAGATCTCTTTATTTTAGTCCGTTGTTGCCATTGATGCTGGCTTGGTAATGTCATAATGGCTGCACACGGGGGGGAAGAATTGAGGCCATAGTTTATAAGCAGAAGGGCGAAATATGCCAGCGATGAGTCCAAAGAGACGAATTAGAGAAAGCACCATTCATTAGTAGCGAGATGCTGAGTTGTAGTAGCGGCCACTATGACACAAGCTTCAGTGTGATGTAAACGATGGTGATGATAGAGTCTCTTTTTTGAACGTAAAATTGTTATTTCATGGAACATCTCTATAACAGCTAACTATATTCCAAGGACATCCAGTATCCTTACTAGAGAGATTGTCTTGTAAGGATTATTATGCTTTTATATTGGATTCCGCTGCTTTTTCAACTGAACAAAGTTATTTAGGCAATGGAGCGAAGTAATATTCACTTATTGTTTTGTATTGTCTTACGTACTATTTATTTATTGCCAACGGTACCGTGTTTCGTTTACGAAGTGTGAAAACGTAGCTTAATCGAAAAAATGTCGGGTTGTGGCGTCCAAAAAGAGTTATTTTATTGACTTCTTAAATCCGCAACCCAATGGAGCGGGCCCGGGTTGCGCGATAACAAGAATAATATCTCAAGACAATTGTCTTGGGTCGGAACTGCCTGCCCCGTTCGCTGCCGGCTGGCGTGAAGCCGAAATACAAAAGTCAAGGAAACAAAAGGTTTCGCCCAGAACCTTTTCATGGGTCTCGGAAGGAAAGCGGAATCCTTCCGGCTCTGTTGTGGAAAACAAAAACAGAACCAACCGTTGTCGTTAGGAAACAACGGTCTGATCACTTTAGCTAAGCCACCAGCCTTCACTCCACCGGGAAATAGGTGTTGCAGAATATGGGGCGGTAAATATTCACAAACCCTTATATAGCAACAAATTTCCAGTTCTGTCTTATATTTAATTTGATAAAAATGTGGACGGCCACCGGGGAGATGTTGGGCGGAGGTAAAATTTTCTTTCGTCCAGTTAAACAAACTCTTTTCAAAGGGCAACCATTTCCAGCAGTAAGGGTCGTCTAGTCGTTCTTAGAAAAAATCGCCGGGAATGCATGCCCATCTCAGCGCAGTAGGTGTTTGAGCAAAATCTGTTGCTTCCATTTGGGCTTCGCTTCTGGCCGCTCGAAAACCCCATTGCTACGTCCATCCGTAACGACCAACAATTAACTCTATCTTTTCTTTTCGTTTCTTTCTCGACCCCTTTGTTTCTGCTGAGCTTTCCAAAAAAGAAAAAGGCCGCGAAACGTAAAGTTGGCGATTTCCTAATATCAACAAGACACGGAAAATGGTTTCTTTGCAAACCGTCGCGGTAATGTTTCGTAATCGTTTTTATAACGATTGTTATGCAGACATTGTACAATGGCTACTGGATATTGCTACTTCCAAGGGTGCCGTTTGTGTTTCTACTCTCTCTCTCTCTCTCTCAAACATATACCATTGGGTAAAATTGGGTGGTTTGTAGAATTTTGATTTGTTTTTTCTTCGTTGTTAGAAGGGTCTTCTGCCACTACCGTGAACCTTTTCATTGTTTTTTGTTTCCATTGTTGTGAGAAGTGAGGCCATGTCTCTATTACGAAAATACCAAACAGTTGCTCAATATGCTCGACTGTAGCTCAAACCTCGACTGTGTGTGTGCGTGTGTGTTAATTGATAGCGCATGTTTAATAAATGTTTCATATAATGCAATGGCGTGTCATTGCAAGTTTGTTAAGAAAAAGTCTACAGTTATGAAAATGGGAATGCTTATCTGATCTTTTGCCCAAGTCCTTTGTAAGTAAATAGTTTTAACTCAAGAGCGCTTTTCGATTGCGATTCACTACTTACACGTGAATGGCCGCTCATACCTTGAGGTAATTCTGTGCTGCGCACAAATCCAAACCAACGCACATACACATTAGATAACTGTCGAGCGAGACAATTGGTTTGTCATGTTTATGACAACACAATAAATCACTTTGCCAAGACGTGGTGCATGAATGCTCTAAAAATACTGAACCTGGTCACTAGGCCAGGGATGTTTATTGCCACAAATCGATTGAAAATTTCCAGTCATACACCAGAGCCAACTACAATGGACAAGCCGGGATGACATACTGAAATTCTTCATTCATCACATATGCTGGCTATGCTGGGACAGCTTTACACGAGTCCATGATTAATAATGTTCCTTCACTCTGGTTCTTCCACTGGCACTTCCCATTCTTGAGTGATTATGATGCTAAACGAAAGCTCCGATGGTTTTCGCTCAACGAGACGTTTCTAGGACAAGAAAAGAGCTCCGAGTATAACGAAGCTGAGTGATGTAAATAAATAAAATAAATATACAACCAGTTTCTAATTACAAAACAACAGAATAAAACCAATGTTTTATTAGTTTCGATAAATTTTAACATGAAATCAAATTGACATTTTTATCAATTGCAATTGCTGCTGTTGCAATTGTTAAAACAAACAACATCACTTTGTCTTTCTACAGGAATATTCTTGGATAGCCAAAGTTCTTCCATTCGTGTTCGATTCAAGCTGCAAAGTTTCCTGGGAGCACTAGCCCCGGTAGTCCGTTAGTTGTTGCTTAGGATTTTCTTCTACGTACGCCAGACGCATCCAGCCCTTACTCCATTTTCCTGCCGGAGCCAAATGCGACGGTTTCACCACTAGTTGGGTGACTGTCTATCGGGGAGATTACTTCGAAGAAAAATGCCACACCTACTCATTCCTGGAAGTCGTAAATGAAAGGCGCCAGATACACGATGGAGCCAACGTAATGAGAGAAGTAGAAGTATTTTTAATTTGAGATTCCGAAACTGTCTTTATTAAGCGAAAAAAAAATTCCACTTAGTTCAATGAAAATAAAGTTCTGCGCGCCTTGCGTTGGATCACGTGGAACACAATTTCCTTCGCCAGTGCAGTGGCGTGCCAGTAGTTGTGTAGATAGCTATCGATTCGTGGAAAAATGTGCGAGGAAAAATATCTCTATTGCAATTCCACCATCGATAGACCGATTCCCGTAGCATAGTGTATTAATTATTTTGATACCAACGTATTTCTGTAGGTCGTAACATTTCCCCATTCACTTGCACTTATCATACAATGTAGAGTTTAGAGTTTCATGCTTAGAGTGCGTCAAAATTTGATTATGCAATTATTTCCGAAGGCTACATAGAGTAGCAACTCCCAGGGAATTCGCTATTTTGTAGCAATCGGTGGCAATTTTCCGAAGAATTGATTCAATTTTCATGAACTTGCAGTCACGTGGATTCGTATTTCGGTTAAGGCTGTTTAGCATTTATATAGTATATTGTAGTGCAAGGTTGTATACCAGTAACAACTATCTCTTTACAATTCAATACAATCAACTTTGAATAGCCACATGGTGCAACGACTGAACGCACCGACGGGTAAACTCCTGACCTACTTAATCTCTTTGGTTGGTGCATTGGGATTCGAATCGGACAAGACCACTGGAATTTTCAGCGAAAACGGTCGGTTGATTGATTAACAGTTTTTCGTAAAAACTGTGAAGTGTCAATAGTATATTAGAAGGCAGACCCTGCATGATAATACCTATAGCGTCAATAAAAAAGAGAAAAGAACGTAAACAAATAACGTGAAATCATATAATTGGTATTTAAACATGGAAAAAAAACCATATAATTAAGTCTACACATTATCAAAAGAAAAAAAAATCATTTTTCAAATATTATAGTGCAGTACGGTCGAAGAAATTTGAAAGATAGATACACAATTTTGCTTACATTTACACAAGATAACTAAATGAATAGCATGCCCCGGAAATATATTAATACAACAGCTTTAACGTGACCACCGCCTATTTTTTTCGGTTGCGATGGCTTAGTGAAATTTAGTCTCGCTAAAACTTGCCTGTTTTTTTTTATTCCTATTTCTCTGCATGAAGTCGTAGCAGTAAATGCGCTTCACTCCCGCTTTATTCTATGCTTCTACCGCCATGCAGAATCTGTATAGTCAACAGCGCGACGAAAAGCAATGGCGATTTCCTCTGCAAAGGGAATTATGGCGAGACCACCCGGAGCGGATGGCTATAATATTCATGGGAGCAAACATTTTCACACTTTTATCGACGTCATTTATGCCGTCTGCCCTGGGGCGTGTGTTGCGCATCGGCCATCGCCAGAGTGTGAGGGTGAAAAACTCGACTACGGGCGCCGCGAGAGGAAGGGAAGGAAATGGGACAACTTTTAGTGTTTGGTTAAAATATTCCGGAAAGTGAGAAATAGAGACAGATTTCGGCGATGCCATGAGATGGTGGGGGGTGAGGTGGCACGTATGCACGGGGGTGGGTATGGTCTCATTGCGGATTTGTATGCTTTCCTATGACATGTATTCCCCAATTCGGTTACGCCGTCAAGTGCGGGAACCCAAGGTTGAACACAAAAAAAAAATTGACCTTCGGAAGCGGGACGAGAAGAGAAGAGTCTGGGCGACTTTAGGGCGGGGGGGGGGGGGGGGGGGGGGCCGGG
>JAOEFI010018418.1:41684-61164 GCA_034621735.1 Anopheles plumbeus | reverse complement strand
TCCCGGCTTACACTTTTTGGGGTTGAGGGTGTCTTAATTGAAACGCCACACAAAGTTAGCACTCGACGATGTGCAGCCCCCTTTCCGTCCCTCCGGAAGGGTGTCCGCAGTGAGTGATGTGAACATTTGACAGCAGACAATTTGGACCCGCTGCTCACTGGAGTCATTTTTCTTCGTCCGGTTTGGGGTCGCGCGGGCCCCGTGTTCGTCTCTCTAACACTAGTGCGCCATTCTAGCGCCTGGGAAAACCACAACCCGCGAGCATGCTGGGAGTGCGCGAGATCTTAATCAACCCGAAAGAGGTTCCCTTTTTTTTGTGGCCGCAAAGTTATGATCTTTCGAGATGACGGTTGAAGCTTGTGGACAAACACTCGGAGCAACACACACACACACCATTGAAATGAATAACTCTCGATTTCGTCCCATGGATAAGTGCGCTATCGTCACCAGAACCACGGTGCCGTATGCGACCCATCGCTAGGGAAGAAAAACCCCTTTTCTTGGACACATGTTCACTTGGGTTCCAGCTCGCGAGTCTCGTTGTCCATTGAGGCGCAACAACGACCACGTACCACCGCACAAACATCAACAGTCAACCGTCAAATGTAAATGTTTACGAGCATGGATGGAAGGAAAATAAACCCCTCCCCCCCCCCCCCTCCCCTCCGGTCGTAAACGTCTTGAGGAGCGGCACCGTTTCGCGCCGGAGTTTTATTTGGGGCGTGCGACATAAAGACAACCTAGTGGCTGATGGGCCTTCCTGTTGCACCCCGTCGACGTATGTGGAGTCGAAATCTACCGATGCATACCAATCATCGGTCACGTTTCCCATCTTGGCCTCAATCTGAGGACGGAATTCTCAAAGCCTCCACAAAGGGAACACCAAAGGGTGTCATTCGTTTTCGCCTGGCATTGACGAGAGGCGCCAGACAATGTCGATTCTACTTAAGAGAAAGAAATAAAGAAGTGAAATTGTGATTGAAATAAACATTACAGATATATTTAGAATATCACATCTTCTAGACGCACGATCGCAGGATAAAATTGCTTGCCTTTTAAAACATATAGATAGCAGATAACAAAAAGGTCAAACAATTGAAAAAAACATTAAATTCGTAAGAAAGAATAAAAGATCGTAGAAAGATCTTAAAACAATTTGATACGAAAACCACACAAAAGAATGTTAGTAGGAGTAGGATACATATAAGTGAAGAACAAGCTGCAGCATAAACATCAGGTAACTCGTATATTCAATTTGTTAGACTGTAGAATTAACATGTCAAAAGATTGTATTCCTTCCACGGGCGGTTCCCCGGAGACAGCCTTTCGAAACTCTCGGACGGATCAGTGCCGGAACTCATCACAAACTCGCAGCGATCGTTGAACTCCCGTCACTTGAAGCCGCCTAAAATCACTCACTCCAAGCAGTGCCACGGACCGTTGGATCCGTTCGGTGTAATCAATCATTTCTTGCATTCGCCGGAGCAGCTTTGGAGCAGCAGGCGCCAACCACGTCCGCCAGGGAATCTCGGGAGGAGTCCACCCGGACTCGGCTTCCACCCGGAGAAGACCGGAGTTTACTTTCGCCACCGGAAGGTTATTAAACGCCGGTTGCCACTCGACCCGTTCGTCCCCGTCCACCCTTGGAGGAAACCACCCCCCCGCAGATGGGGAGGCCACGCAAGGGAATATCCTACACGGCTCAGCGACCCAGCATGGGAGTCAAGAATCGGGAAAATTCACACAGGAACGACCCGGGTCGAGGCAGTCCGGACTGGACTCAGCCGTCTAGTGTTGGGTTTCGCCCGATGGTGCCAGAATGTTGCCCTTAACCTCAAACCGCAGAAAGGAGGAAGACAAATAAATTCACCGCCCCCCTCCAGGCCCGGACACGCGTTCCTGCCTTCTTCCACCCATTCGGGGGATGGCACGACTTTGAAACAATCTCGGGTCAAACACGGGTGAACGGAACAGGGCAAATCTTTTGGCACTGCTTGCGTTAATTTCAGGCTCCAAGCTCGTACCACCCTCACTTCCTTCCCGGCGGGTTTTTGCCCCCCCCCCCCCCCTGGTTATGTTTAATCAAACCTCATGAGTGTCTGCTTCCCGGGCACAACTTTAAACGAAGTCCAAACAAGAAGTCGAATCCGAAATGGCGAACGGTTCACACGGACTTTGTGTGTGTGCGCCGATTTCGGGCTGTTGAATATTTGGTCCGGTTTATTGGACGCCCACCCCGCACACCGGAACGGCTTCACGGGGCGACGAATTGTGCAAAGTTTTACCTGTTTTTTCACACGATCACCGAAGGCGAGTTTTAAATCGAACGGAAACGGATTCGAACGATTTGCAGGATTCAAATGGGAATGAAAAATGTGGTTGATTGGTTAATCGATTCGGTATGTGCTCGACAAAACAACATACATTTTCTCATACTCTTTGAAGTTAACAGAATGAAATCAGTGAAAGAGTTCTTACGAAGGTGACGAGTAAGTAACTTATACTTTTGTTAGAAGCCTCGACTTCTCAAATTAATGCACATCCTTCGTATAATTTTTAATCCTTTCCTAGTAAACCAAAGCATTTTGATGGCATATAAATGAAAATAACATAAAGTCTCCGACTAGAAAGCGTTAAATCTGGGTCACCATCCATCTGAAATCGCGAACCATCTCAAACTCATCTTTTGTAGGTTATGTATTATGGAACAGCATCTAAATTACCGTGAAGATCGCATAATAAAACTTTAACACACGCTTGAACAAATTACAATTGGAAAAAAAAACACCAACTCTCTGCTTGCGCATCCAGTGGATTAGCTCCGCTTTCCCGGGGGAGCACTCGCACTTTCCCGGGATTAGGGATGAACGTTTTCCCAGAACGCCCAACTCCCATCGCGCCAATTTCCCATTCGATGCTAATCGAGACGTTCTCCCGACCGACAAGACAACCCCGCGACACCAGGAGATTATGTTTCTCATGTTTCATAGAAACAGTTCAAGACTACCAAATCAAGACGTCTAAGCGAGGGAAGCGTAGCGAATGGGATGGCTTTCAACCCCCGCTCCGGCTCTGCTAGGAGGTGTCGAGTCAGGTAAGCTCGTATCTGGTCATCAAATCCTACCGGACAAACCAGAAGGGTGTGTGGAATCTGTTCTAGCGAGGTCGTTTCCTCGTGGTCCGGCCACGGCAACAGGTCGCCCTTGGTGGTGTCGATTGCATATCGCGCTCCGGGAAAACCGCCCGGTTCCACCTGGTTGCACAATTCCCACCCGGGGGCATTGTAGGGGACGAAACCCCCACCAGCAAGTCTTCAGTTATTACTCTGCATTCGACGGCTTGGCTTGTCGGTGTTCGTACCTGCAGAACACCTGTGCCTCCACCCACCCTCACATGCTTCCAGAAGGGAAGGAAGCCGCGAAACGGGGGGACACACTCCACTCTTTGTCTCGCGAATGTGGCGCGGTTCTCACGTGTTAATGGTGGCGCGTTTACGTGGTCTCCGCTGGCGAACGGATGTCGCCGCGCCGGTTGTCATTTGCGGGCAGGTTGAAATATTTCGTAATCAGCGACCATTAGTGGACGTAATGCGCCAGTGCGGAACATTAGCGGCTAATGTCGGGTTTTGGGTCCAATCGGACCAACGCCACTTCCGGGGAAAAACAGGCCACAAATGCTGGTCAAGCATGATGGTAGTGTGGCTTTGGTATTTTTTAATCGTTTTCAACAGAATAACCAAATTACCAGGAACAAAAACCAATAAAGGTTGCCTTTCCTAATGTCTCGCCAATATTACAACTGCCTGTGTCCGGTTATGCACATCACACATACTTTGTAGGATGCCAAAAAGCTATAATAGGTAGTAAAATTTGTTTTCCTCACGTTCATGTGTCATTGCTCTGCAAGATGGCGGAAAACAATCTGTTTATGTTAACCTAACCGGAAACGTTACTATTGTTAAATCGATTACCTTACCAGAATGTTTATAAACATAAGCTTCTGCCATCAACTTTCTACTTCAGCCGAATCGAAATGTCCAAACGAGAAGCACTCGTCGCTCCTTTTAAAGGCAATACACGACCTGTAGTAACCGTTTGAACTGTGGCAAGCGTTCCGTTACGCGTCGAATGCAATTGCGCTGCAGCAACAGCGAAGAATTCCAATATGAAAATAGTTTGACGTTCGTAAACCTTCCTGAACATCCTTGCGACAGGTTTGGGTAGCGCGTACCGCAACGACGAGTACGGCAAATCACGCAATTTGCTCCTGCTTCCATCCGACGTTTATTGCATGTTGCACGCTTCAGTCACCGTTTGGGTCGTGTGCGTTTATGCTGTGCCTAATCGTAAGCACGGCTCGGAAAGCTGTCGACATATTTAACTGACAGGCTAGGCTAATGGTAATTGCGTCCAAACAGCCGGACAGACAAGCTTACAACGCACCGTTTACGAAGAAAACACAGAGCGTAGGGAGTGATGCAAAGGAGATAAACAAACACTACAATAACAGAGCTCAAAACTATGACAAAACGATTCCCCGTTTGATTTCTACGAAACGAAAATACTTGATTATGTTTTCTTTCAACCCATTGAAATTCTTACACACAGCATCGATTAAAATGTTTCTTATTTCTTATATTCATCGCTCCTGTTTACGGTATTTTTGAAATGTACACTTTTAGAAGGCTCCAGCTTTTCGTTACTCGCGCGTCTATCGTTCACATCCAATCAGTAAAGTAATTAGACCGGGGGATACTGTCTCTCTCAAAAGATTGCCAATCATAGGACGAAATATTCTGTGTTGGTCCTATTCCTTTGAATTGTCCCTCGACGATTTCGAAACATCGATAGACACTTATTACTGTACACGATTTTGTTCAATGCTTTGCGCTGCTGGTCCAAACAGTTTTACTTCTAGGGGATTTAATTCTGACTTACAAAACTATCGTACACCAAAATGTATTCTATAATGCAGTTCACTGAGCGAAATCTAATCTTACGCGTTATATTTTGCTTCCCGTGCGCATCACGACGACGGGCATATAAAGGGCCTCGGCACACGACAAAACCGAACCACTAATTCCGATTATTGCGCAACGTGATTCCGAAACGGACTCGATTTGTACGTGTTTTATTATCTTTATGAGATGCATTTACTGCGTTAGTTGTACCCTCTACGATTGAATGAGTCAACTTCACACTCAACTTCTCTTGCCGTAGTAGTGAGAAGGGTTCCAGCAATTTCCTTCGAACGATCTGGCATAATTACACTTACGTCAGAGACCAATCTAATCAGTTCCATCGCTTTCATTCCTAAATCACTAAATGCGCTTACAACCTATCAACGAATAAGGGGTAATGGGTAAAATAAATTAACGTGCGTGCCTTATCGGTTACCCCTGCCTCTGTTTCGTATGAAACAAAAAAAAAGCAACTGAAAAAGACGTGTTTGCGCCTTGCTGGAAATCTTGAATGATTCACTTCAAGTCTATCTTACAGAAAATATTGTCCTTCAAACAAAAGTCGATTGAAAACATACACTCTTCTCTTCTCTCCTTGGAATCACCTGGGATTCCCATTCTTTTGCCCCTGTCTTAGTAACGAAATAAAACGAAAATTGTTCTACATCTGTTTGCTCTCTATATATATCTACTTTTAAGACTCCCATCGGGTGAGGTCGCTGTTCGTCCATGCAGTGATTTATGCCGCCGGTTGCTGTCCCTCGGTCGTTCCGCCAGCAATGGTCGTCTTCATGAGATTCACGCGCGCCACGATCTTGAGGGCGGGTCCGAGCTTCATGTCCATCGTGCTCACGAGATGGTTCTCCTTCAGCAGCAGCAGCGCCTGTCCATCGATCTCCTGGGTGACGAAGTCCTCCGCATAGTCCGAACAGCCCGGCAGCCCCCGGATGAACTCAAACACATCCTGCACCGACCAGCGTAGGATCGACGATCCTTCCTCGGCGTTGGCCGCGGCGACGGCGGCCGCTGCAGCAGCTGCAGCAACCGGTGTAACCGGAGCTGGTACGTCCGCGATCAACATGGCCGTTGGGGCCGGTTGCCCCGGCGAGAGGATGGTCTGCTGCTGCTGTTGAAGCAGCAACTGTTGTTGCTGCTGCTGGACCAGCGCGGCATTCGCAGGTAGGATGGCTTGCAATTGCTGCTGCTGTTGCTGCTCATGTTGGTCAAACTTCATACTCGGCAGGACTCCACTGAGCGCTGGGTTTAGCAACGCGCCGTGGACCAGCTGTCCCATCGGGGAGTCGACTGCGGGAACGACGACGGCCGGCGCCGCAGTGAGGAGGCCATTCATTGAACCCACCATCGTGGGATCGGTCCCATTGCTTCCCGGTTGCGGCAGGCCGCCCAGCGACATTCCTGTGACACTGGTGCCGTTCTGCACCGGAGAGGAGATCTGTTCGGTGGAGTTTTGCTTGGTCGAACGGGCACAGCTGACGCTGCAGAACCGCTTGCGCTTCATCTTGCTGCGCAGTTCCGCTTTGCCGCATACCTCGCAATTAGCCGTATCTCCGGATTGACTCGACGGGGAAAGGGGTGAGTTCGCTTCGTTCGTGGTACGTTTTTCTGTGGAAACGAAAAAAGCCAAATTAGCACATCTTCTGAAAGGTTTCTCTCCATCGTATTTCGTTCCCGGCAGAGTACTTACTCGGTGGTTCGTCGGAACTGTCACGTTCCGGGTAGCGCTGCCGTTGCACCGCGAACGGTTCGTCCGCCTCCTGTATCACGAACCCCTCGATGACGTGCGTCAACACGTTGGGTTTTATTGTTGCCTTCGGGATGCCGCCCTTGTCTCCGTTGCTTCCCGCCTTCGTTTGGACGGGCGGTGGCAGTCCTGGCGACTGGCTCGTCAGCGAGGAGGACGAAGATGTTGTCGTCGTGCCGGAGGACACCATGCTGCCACCGGTCGAGAGTACACCGTTCGCACCGATGTTGCTGACCGGGATGGCGGACGTGCCCGTGATGGTTGCGATCGCCGTAGTCGGTGCTCCCGTGGCCATCGACATCGAGGACGAGCTGGTGTTGGTTGTGACTCCGCCGCTGCTGCTCGTACTCGTCATCGTCGTGGTAGTGACGGTGGTGGTGGTGGTGACGGTGGAGGACGATGAGGAAAAGCACGACGTTGGCACCGGGGGCGGTGCCGGGTAGCAGTCCTTGCCCGTCTCATTGGAGGCGATCGTGGGCGAGGAGCCGATGGTCGATGTTGTCGAGGCGGAAGAAGGAACGGACGCGATCGTCGAACTGGCGGACGTTGTTGTGGCCGCACCGCCGACCCCACTGCTTGCTGTCGTTATGCCGGAGGAGGGTATCGCCGCGGACAGTAGCGTTTGGAAGGCTACCGATGCCGGTACGAGCGATGTTGCCAGCGCGGTTGCTGTGTCTGTGGTCGTGGTCGTCGCCGTAGTTCCTCCTCCGGTCGATGCTGAAGTGTCCATCGGGGTACTAGCGCTGCCGTTCAATTGCGCATCGGGCGCGCCGTCTCCGGCACCTGCAGATGTTGCAGTCGCCGTCTGTTCTGATTCTGCAAGCGGGTTGCAAAGAAAAAAATATACGTTAGTTAGTTCAGATGAGCAAATAAGGATCGTGATCGTGCAGAATCAACACGAGCCAAACGACATCATTTTCAGATGGATTTTCGGGAGTTCTGGGACTTATAATAAACAGTTGTAGAACTTCTTTTGCGGCCAAACTAAGTGCAATTTCCCTTCAGTGTAATCAAGTGATCAACTCGATCGTAAAACGAAAGAAACACATACACCAAAAAAGACCGATCGGGGTGAATGACACCGATTGCATCTCTCTTTTCTGTGCTCGCAAAAAGACAAAGCAGAAGGAGAGGAGTTCGTCACGGTTTTAGAGGAAACGTCGCGTCACGCGAAGAGTCGCGAAATTACGCTCGCGAATTTAGTTGGAATTATTTTATCGCTTCTTCACACACTACACGGGCACACCGATAGAACGGGCTGACACGCACATACAACAGTGTGTTTGATCACCACGCAATACTTCGGTAAACCGGTGTGGTGGAGTCGTGAAATAATAAGCGTCAACAAAAAAACAGCAGACATGATAAGAAATCTTTTCAAAAGCACCATTAATTAGAAAACCTTATGGAATGAATCCAGTCTACGCCACCATCACGCCTTTCAATCATGTCCAGATCACACGGACTCCATTGGCGCTAATTAAGACAACCGCCACTGGTGAGATTTAGGTAACGAAGCGCACATTTTAGGCGTGAGTCAGTGTGAGACGTTCGCGAATTTCTCTGCGCCCGGCAACAGACGATGTGATGTGATTCGAGGGAAAACTCATCAAACACACACCTGATAATAGGCCAACAGTTGAGCAAATAAAACTATTGACATAACGGCGTCTAGAGTCCGCCGTTTGATATTTCAGGGTCTTTCGATATTCCGTTTGATATGAAAGCGTTTGATCCTTCGTCTGTTGTGCTGAGTTGGAGAAAAGTTTTCCGCATGAATGGTGATGCGTCTTCGGAGAACCACCGTTGTACACATTTCACGAAAGTTGGACACATATTAGAAGGGGTAGATTCATCGCGGGAAAAATCAAAACATGACACAGCCACAACACATCCCACACGGCGTCATCTGCACACACATTTGCGCAGTCACACGTTTCTGTTGTGGAAACGGCGCACAAAAAAAAACCGAACCGTGTGCATTTGCGGATGCATCGTTTGATTGACGTCACGAACCCTTCCTCGCGATTGTACACACCGCCACCCACCTGCACCAACACAATGTCAGTAGGGCACGATTGGCAACATAGCACCGAGAAACAGGGGAACCACCCTCCATCCAGAGTGGGCCATCGGGTGGTGATTTATTTGTGCGCACTGCACACACCGCGTGCTGCAGGTTCCAATCTGTTGCACTCCGGCTCCGTCCTCCGCCGCCGGCCCTGGGTTTCCCTGTTGCACAATTTCACTGCAAGCTCGCCCCCCAATTTACTACTTCATAGCTGCACTCACTCAAACAACACCGATGGGGTCGTAGGATGCACCGGCGATGCACCACCGACCGACTGCCATTCTCGCGCCGCAGCACCACGAGGCCCTACCGGCCACCAACAACACCAGGGAAGCGGCACACACCACTTTCGCGCTGTTCGATATATCGATCAGTGTGCCGCACAGCTCCTCAACGTCGGCCGGTCCACACACTCTCATCCACGGATGTGTCAGCAGCCGCTACTGTGGCCGCTGGCCTTGAAAGTTGCACATGCAAAGGGAGGAAAGGGGGTGGAGAGATAAAACAACACACACACACACACACACCACCCGCTTTCTATGCTTCCGTCACTACTAAGCACCGTGCACTTTGATTCTTCGCGAATTGACGTCGCTCTTTCGTGAGTCAATAAATGCGCGGAACGGGTTGTTGTACAGCGTGAAAGTTGAGTGTTTTATGTTGACGGTTGCAACTGAACGGATGAGCGGCAGTTGCACTCCTCAAAGAAAGGTTCACCTCGAACGCATCAAAACAGATAACTTTGGTACGCGGGATCGAAGATAAAACGGCGACGCGGCCCTGGACGTGACTCGCGCAACTGACACTCGCTCGCCGACTTCGGCCAATGTCAAGTTCAACAAGCCCATAATGAAACCAGCGGCACCGCAGCAGAGTCACGACCACTAGCAGCGGTAGCATCGAAGCGAACCAATACGCAAGCTACCGCGGTGAGTATTGTGTCGCGGGCACAGCACTACTCGCGTCTAATATCCATCAACCTGCCGACGTGCTGTGCTGGGGCTGGTTAGTGGTGGTTCCGGTCGCTGCCGGTAGTCGTTGTTTTCCGTTTCCTTTCCTGTCCGTTCCTATTCGCTTTTGCGGGTTCTATTTTTTTCGTGTTTGCTGTTTGCTCGAATCCGCGTGGCTATCTTCCGCCCGGCCGGGAACGATGGATGGATGGATGATGTTCGAGTTGCAAACCAACAGATCCGCTGACTCCACCCCATCGTTGCCCCTTTTCCCCACCCATTCGGCGGCAGGTTATTTGAATGCTTCTTTACAATTCTCACGCCACGGGGCCACTTGGCGCATTGAAATACACCCCGGGGGTGGGGGGATGGGGGATACGTGTGCAAAAACTGCTCACCGAAACCGACCTACCACTGGGAGTGATTGAACGCCTCTAACGCCAGCATCGGAATAGTTTGCACACACAAAAAAAGAACCTACAGACACATCGCTCCACGTCGTGGTCCACCACATAACAGCTCTTCCAACGCTAAAACTCACCTTCTAACGTACGCGGTGCAAAAGCAATCGGTGGAGGGAAAAAAAGGGAACATTTTGCACACCAGTTGCGTGACCTTAAACGTTTCCCGATGGACATCAAACGGAACACACTGCGCGTCCATCATCCACACTTGAATGTTCGGTTCCATTTCGAGGCCCCGTCGGGTGCTAGCGGGGAGTTCCGTGGCGTTGTGGTTAATTATTCCCGCACTTCAAAGCTGCGCGCGGGCCCGCGACACGAAACCAACATCACGTCCGTTTGCCCGAAGAACGCGAGCGAACGGAGTGTTTCACCGCGAATAAGTTGTTGGTTCTCGCCGGCGCGGACGTCGATTCCCCTTCTCCACATGTGTATTTTCGGGAGAAGTTCCCCGTTCGATTGAATAAACAGCATTAGCATTAGGTACACAACGCACACGATCACGTGTGGATGAGAGTGGACGCGTGTAAATTTGCGTATCTTCGTTGCAAAATACATTCGTAACGACATCGGAAAGCACAAATAGACAATCGCAATTGCGAGGCAGCCCTGTAAACATTCCACCCCCATGCATCCCTTTTTATTCACCGGAAAAGTTAAGTGGGTGGTTAATCTCTGCTCACCGTGAAGAGTGATTTGCAATAAGTTACCCAACCGTGGTCTTTCTTCAAATTGTTAATTCACGAGCAAACTCCATGAAACTTCGAAGCTCATTTAACTTTCGCAGCAGGGTGAAAGCTAAACGATGGTAAAGAAGATACATCTACGATTTGTGAATAAAAACTGTGCCCAATAAAGTTCCGTTGGGTAACGAATCCACCCCACGGATGGCATAAAGTGAAGGCATCAACTTTTTTCATAAAAATCGCAACCTCACATCGATGAACGATCTATTGCTTTTGTCTAGGTAAAGAGATCCTATCCTAATAAACTTTGTGTTTCTTTTGTGCAACTCTTTTGCCGCGCGAATAAAAAGATAAAACATGATTACAATTTTCACCGACGTACCTTTTCCGCTGGTATCAGAAGATTTATCCTTCGCCGCTGTGTCCGGAGTTGTGGCGGTTTGAGGTTGCTGCATCGATGTCTGAAACATGCCAAGCTTACCGCCTCCGAAGGTGGTCTGTGGCGAACCCATCACATTGGTCGCCATCGCCGTCGGAATCTTCGCACCGATCGGGCTCATGAGGGTGGTCATGGACGCCGTCGAGGTGACAGGCGAGCCCGATAGAGTCATAGTGCCTCCCGACATCATTGTGCTCATTCCACTGCTAACATTACCAGCGGTGGCCGCGGCAAGCGCATTCATATTATCCAGCATCTGCTGCTGCTGGATCTGTTTCTGTGGCGTCGACAGCTGTTGCAGCTGATGCATGGCCACACTGATCGCCTTCGAATCCGTGTCCTTGATTCCGGCCAGGATGTTGGCGGCGCTGTTCGTAGCAGTCGCGCCCGCTGAAGAAACCAGCGTTGCCTGTGGTTGGCCCAGCGAGGCTGTGGTCGTGATGGCACCGGAAGAGATGGACGGGATCGTACCGGAGCTGATGATCGACGCGACCGACATCGGGGCCGCGGAGAGGGACGTCATGGCTACGATCGGATTCTGGCCCTGATGGTGGATGCTGTTCGGCATGGACGAGACCAGTATCTGGGAGTGGTGTTGCGCAGAGTGGAGTGCCCCGGCAACCACGTTCGTTGTGGCCACATTCGCCTGGTTGGCCTGATGGATGGGCGAGATGGTGGCCCCGTTGCTGGTCACTACGATAGGATTACCGGCCATACTCGTGATCGAGACGGGCAGTAGGTTGCGATCGATCTGCAACGTTTGCCCTCCTTGCGAGACGATCGTTGTACGATCCGCACCGGTCTGCCCCAGGGTGGCGGCCATTATCATCTGCGCGGTGGTGCCACCCTTTCCAGCCTGTCCAGCGGCCGCCTGCTGCCCGGCAAGCTGCTGAAGGGCCGCATTTTGCTGCTGTTGCTGGGCCTGCTGCTGTTGTTGCTGTTGCTGCTGCTGCTGTTGCTGCTGTTGTTGATGGGCTTGCACCTGTTGCTGTTGCTGCTGGAGCAACGCGTCGGACGAAACGTTGATCATCATGCCGGGCTGGTTGCCCTGGCCCTGCTGGAACAGCAGTTGATGGACGATATTTCCTTGCTGGCCTCCTCCGGCGGTCGTCGCCTGAACCAGCTGACCCTGTTGGGCAGCGTTCGAGAGTAGCTGAGCCGTGGCTTGGCTTGCTTGTCCCGTAGCCTGCTGAAACAATTGCTGTTGCAGCTGCTGAATTTGCTGCTGTTGCGCCTGTTGCTGGGCCGCATGCTGTTGTACTTGCTGCTGTTGAGCCTGCTGCTGTTGCTGCTGCTGAATCGCTTGCTGTTGCAACATGGCCTACGGTTGTACAAAGAGAAAGCGTTAATTCAAAGTAAGGGAGAGTTTCACGGACATCAATAGCATCATAGCATTTCACAGCAATTTCGTACCTGCTGCTGGTGGAGCAAAATGTGCTGCGGCTGCTGATTGACCGTCTGTTGTTGCTGCTGAACCGATTTAATCTGTTGCTGCAATTGCAGCTGCAGTTGCTGATGTTGCTGCTGCTTGTTGTCACTAAGCAAGGGCATATTGAGAACCGCCGGACTCAGCGCCGTACCGGCATTCATCAGTACCATCCTAGAAGAAAGAAAATAATGCAAAAACCATTACATCAATCCATTTTAATATTTTGTCTTTTCATGCCGAAGATTATCATATGTTACTCACTTTCCACTGCTGGTGACGACCTGCTGCAACTGCTGCTGGGGTGTCGTTGACTGATTTGGCGCTTGACCGAGCTTTTGTGGGGTCGTCGTACCGGACGCCAGCTCCGTCTTGATGATTGGTGCGGAGGGGCGCACCAGTGGCTGCTTCGCACGCATCTTGCCACCCTTGTTGAGGAGGTTCTGCTGGGCCTGAGCGGTCTGCGTGGAAACCGATGGCCGGATGGGCGATGCGCCCTGTGGCAGTATCTGAGGACGTTGGTTTTGCTTCGTGCCCAGCGTCCCGGCCATAGTTTTCTGACCCTGCATGTTACCCATCCCCGCGGAACCCACGGTTTGGGATCCACCTGTCCCCGTCGTAAGCTGTCCTTGTTGGTTTTGGACGGTCGCCCCTGCTGCATTCTGGTTGGCGTTCGATTGGGCAGCTTGTTGCTGCTGTTGCTGCTGTTGTTGCTGTTGCACCTGTTGCTGCTGGTGTTGCTGTTGTACCTGCTGCTGTTGCATCTGGGACACTTGCTGCGGGGACTGCGTGATGGTGCAGGGCAGTGCGAGCGTTTCTAAAACAGAAAGAAAAGATACAGCGTAAGTTCGATTGTGCAAACAAGAAATTACGAATCCGGGCGGGCACCGGTTTACTTACGATTGTGCGTCTGTGGAGCTTGCTGCAGCGTTTGCTGTGTGCTCGGTATGAACACATTGGGCGTGCCGTCCGGATTGGTTCCCCGGATGATGATCGGGTTCGACGCCACCAGCCCGTTCGGCGTGGACCAGATCTGTCCCTGCAGGGGCCACTGGGAGAACTGCATTTGCTGTGCGCCCTGCTGCTGCAGCGGACTGAGCAGTTGGGCCGTTTGCATGGGTGCTTGCGAAACCTGCACGCACTGCTGACCGGCGGCACCTGCTGCCGCAGCCGCAGCAGCCGCTTGTTGCTGCGTGATGGCGGCCGCTAGGTTCTGCTGCTGAGTGGTGCCGCCGGCTCCGGAAATACCGGTCGCCGCACTGATCTTCTGCAGCTGCATCTTCTGTCCCGACGTGTTGCCGCCGACGGTGGCTGCCGCGACCACGTTGTGCAGCGCCTTGTGCACATCCTGCTGCTGGTGTGTCGTACCCGGCTGCTTGTTCGCCCCGGTCCCACCAACGGTTGCCGGAGACGCGGCCGCACTGAGCGCCGGGAGGAGATTCTGCGTTTGCGTCTGCGGCTGCGAGTTGACTACGCTGACGGGCGAGAAGAAGGTGAAGGACGCTTGCCCGTTAAAGTTGCCGGGAGCGGCCGTTCCGATCACCTGCTTGCCGGTGGTGGTGGTCAGCATCTGCTGCGTAGCCTGGAACGGCTTCGTGATCAGCTGGAACTGCTGCTGCCCCCCGAGAGGGGGGAACACGATCGGCTGCGTGCCATATAGCTGCTGGAGGTACTGCGCATTCGAAATCGGTTGCTGCACCACCATCCGGCCGTGGTTCCAATCGGCGGACGACAACTGCTGCCCGGTGGCCATCGCCTGCAGGGGCGACATGGTGTTGAGGGCTGCGGCGGCCGCCGCCGCGGACTGCTGCTGCTGCGCCGCGGCCTGCTGCTGGAGGGTTTGCGCATGGTGCGGGCTCTGCGACGGCCCGACACCGCTTGCGTCCGCGAGGACCTGCATCTGTTGCTGGGCCTGCTGCTGGGCTTGCTGCTGTTGAGCCTGTTGCTGGGCCTGCTGCTGCTGCATCTGATGCTGCTGCGCCTGCTGTTGATGGTCAACCCCGACCCCACCTGGCTGCCCGGTTGGCGTCGGGTTGTACTCCTGCTTCACCTGGATCGTGCCACCGTACGCCTGGAGCTGCTGGTACTGGAACAGCTGCTCCTGGGAAAGTTGCAGCGGCACCGTGGTGGCCTGCTGCGCCACCTGCGCGGGGCTCTGGGATTTCTCCAGCGTGTCGGGTAGGAAGTCGTACGTCTCGTCGAAGGTGATGCCCGCCTTCTCGGCAAGCGTCTCGAGACACTTGAGCGACGATCGATCGCTGCCACTACTCGCCGGTGGAACGGTGCCACTCCCGGTCAGGACGATCGTTGTCGTACCGCTGACCGTGCGAAGTGTCGTCGATGGCGGCGGTGTGTGCTGCTGCGCTCGGGAGGTTTGTATGCGCAGCACGGGAGACGAACTGTGTTGCCCTTCGGCCGTCACCGACGAAAGTGGGGAGAGAGAGCTCGGTGCTACTGAGGCGGCCGCTGGCGATTGGGCTCCCGCTTTGATGATCGGATTCCAGGGCAGCTCTATCGTCACGACGGTCGTCGATTGATCCCCCGCTGGCTGCTGTTGCAGGCCACTACCGTCGTTCGATGCTTGAGCCTGCTGTTGTCTCTGCAGCTGTTGCAGCTGCGCTGTGACCACGTTCGTAGTGTACCGCACGAGATTGTTGTTGTTGTTATTGTGCGTGACGGTTTGGTCCTGCTGCTTCTTTAGGTTATCGTAATGTTCTGATCTGTAGCGAGCAAAAAGAGACAAATAAAAAGAGAGAAAATATGATTAGCATAACTGAGACAACGTTAATCGGTTCGGTTTATGTAGAGGAAATAATTTAAATGGACCCCCTTTAAAAAGCAAACCCCACATTTTATCCTACATTGAAACGACAGAACTTTAGCGAAAAAGAACCATGGTGTACGTTTAAAGCGAGAGGAATTTTCAAAAACAACGACCCGAATGACCGGAAGGACCGTTCCGGAGCGTAGTCCTGTCGTGGAGAACCATTTTATGATACCGGGCATCACACCCAACAACCTGAAATTCATTCGCTGCCTGAATGCCTGTGAGCGTAGGACGCGTCGAGGTGAAATCAACATCGTGGAAATGGGTGAAAAGTGGGAAAGCGTACGTGTGCTCTTGAATTAGGCAAAAGAAAGGAGCTCATAGCCAGCCAGCAACGACCCTGTGAAACACGTATACATAAATGAAGCGGTTGGAGTGGTTTTTTGCCGAATCCCGTCCGGTCTTTCTTTTTTTTTTGCTCAGCGGGATTTTCCTTCCCCGGCCACATCCCGACCACAACAGGAGAGGAAGGTGACGCGACATAAAAGAGCAATTATGCGATCATATTTCTGAATTATTCGGAAAGTGTGAATGCGCGACGCCATCTCGCCTGGGACACGCTTTTCTTCTCCGTTCTGTTCTGGCTTCGGGGGGCGGACGCAAAACATTCGGCATTCCCCAGCCAATGGCTTGGGGGTAGGATGTCTGGGAACGATCTCATCTGCGCAAACAAAATAACCAAAAACCACAGGGCAACGTGAGGTCGGTAGCATGCCGTGTGCCACGCGAAGGTGAATAAGCGTTTCGGACGTCATTTAGTGCAAGGGATCTATTTTTTTCAATTACAGGATAAATGTCCCGTGTCCTGTGTGTTTTGAAACTCGCATAGAGGTGTAGGAAACGTTGAACGCGATCCTTCAATCCATCCTTTTTGGCCATGGGAATGAAATTTCATTGCTTCGCCATTTTAGCTTCCATTTTCTCTTCCAACAACTCCAGCTCGTTGTCGATTTTATTTTTGCTTCCTTCGATACCCATGACTCGAAAGAGTAATGCAACCCATCACTCCGACACCGTACCGACCGACAATAACCGTAAATTCGGCGAGCCACTACTACTACTACTACCACCACTACTCGTGAAGGAAAAGAATCCGTAATCGGATTTCAGCTCATCTTATTTTAATGAAACGAAGTTATTCGAGCCACCATATTTCACCCACCCCCTCTACTGCAGCCGCAACAGGAGAAACCTTTCCCAATCGGCGGCGGACGGAGTGGAGAAGGGGTGGTGGTTGGTGGGGCGGGTGACATCCTTTCGGTTTACCACCATGGGGAAATGGCACACAAAAAGAACGATAAAAGTTGTACATTCGTTGAGGGAGACTTGCCCGCTGGCAGGAGGAAAGTTGAGTGGGACTTTCTACAGAACTTAACAGAAGCATTAGCAGAGGATATCATCGTCCTTTTTTCGTTCCGGAACGAAGCCCCGGACCGGTCTCACAGAGCCTGGAAGCGCGCGTTGGATCGCTTAATCCTGGACTCACTTTGAGCTAAAATAATCGGAAGCATAATTACTGTACAACTCACTCCTGGACTCCTGGGAAGGACCCTTTTTATAGACTTTCCTATCGATAGGATCGATACGGTAAGTTCATGAACCAATCAAGCGATAACTGCTGCAGTTGTAGGGCTGTGTGTGACACCGATTCCAACAAAAGGGAAAAATGGTGACTGCATCCAATAAGCGCCCACCTAGGCCCTGTGGGTGGTCCACCGGACGCACTGCTGTCATTTACATATGGATTAGGCTACGGTTACCCGATGCTCACTTTTCACTCACCCAATCGCACCCCTCCATTCGAGCTCGAACACATGCCGGTCGAACCGAGGAGGGCCGAAAGGCCACCACATCACGCGCCCAAGGATGGAGCGAAGGTGTACGACGATAATAAAATACAACCCTGGACAGGGGTTAGCAATGGACTGAGGGTGCCGCCGCCATGTGTGGCAGACGCCATTAAAAGGGGAAAATCCGAAAACCATACAAAAATCCCACCGATGGGGAAAAGTGAGCCAGCGGGAAGGATAGACCAGGATATGCGAAACAGAACCTAATGGGCCCGACAAAGGATCACTTCACGCACCGTTTTCACATGTGTTACCATGCGATGGTCCGTTGAGAATACGAGAACGAGGGTTAGTGGCGAATTTGTACGACTCTAAAGCTGGAGAAAGTTTTGGTATAAGCATACACTGTTATACTACTGCTTAAGCATATATTGTTATACTACAAAACGGGACGATACAACGTACGAGAAAATCTTTATGTGGAGACGTTGATTCCACCACAAGTTTTTTTTGAATAAATCATACTGACAAATTGCATACACGAAAGGTCGTGTCACACGAGCTCATTCTCGACTGATCAAATCAAACCAGCAGCGAATCAAATCTAATTCCATTTGCAATTCAAAGCGTGGTGGAGAACACAAAATCATAAAAATTTGCAACACGAATGCGTAGCATCACGGTGTGTCATGTACGACAGGCGTCACAAAGGGCGGACTAAACGTCACTATAGTCCATGATACAATTTGCCACTCGCGATCCCTCCGGCAGACACTACCTCAGCAGAATTCAATTACTCCACGGCAGCATCCGTCAATAGCAATAACAGCTTCACCAACAGGTTCACCAAGCAGCTCAATAAATCAACGGAGTAGTCAACAGAATGGTCAACTAATGTCCGACTCGTTGTTTTTGTTTTGATAGACAACGAAAATGTCTTTCGTAATTTGACCGGACGGCAACAACTGGTAAAAGCGAACCTGCTTCTCTATGTGTCCACTTTAGAAGCAAGCGTGACCAAACAACTACACAATGAAACGTGGTGAAAGGGCTACGGGAAAAAGTGTGAGTAAATATTTAGTCCTAGAATGGACAATGACGGAACGGAGTGGTCTTCTTTTACGTCCACCAGCGAAAAGGTTCGTCGTTTTTAGTCCATTTGTCAGCGAAATCGTGCCATAAAAAAGCAACAATTCAGCGAAAGTTGGGGGCGAGTGTGGGTAAAAAATAAAAAACAAAAACTAAACCAGTTGAACTCCGCCAACAGAAAGGCGAGAGGATGCCTCGATATGAAAGTGAAAAAAAAGTGAAGCATAAACGAAACAAGAATGGAAATCAAACACAACTTTCCAGACTACGTACACAGTAGTAGTGTCCAACCTTTCTCAAATTTTTTTATGTTCAAATAAAAAAATACAAACACACTTGTGTCCCCAAATCAAATTCTACACAAAACTGTGCTGAACACAGAAACAATGAAAGGATACTCGGTGCACCCAGACAGACTCCTTCTTTTCGCGTTCCGAGCATAGTTTTGCCGGCGTGCGGGATTCTGCTGGCCCTTCGGACTTTGCTCAACCGGAAGTAACTACTCCATGGGCCCTTCGGAGGAGTGAACAGAGAACGAACGATTTACCGGAACTGACCGGCCAGCCAACACTGATTGCACCCTCACCGCCAGCTAGCTCGCTGGCCAGTTCTTTATTTGAGTCTGGATCACTATTATTTGCTCAACAACCGCCTCATCATGAGGGAGGCCTTCGTACGGGCCGGAGATGAGTTTACTTTGAGGTGAAGCGTGCTTACCAAAATGGTGGTTTTGCCAAATCAATAAACACCCAGAACGAAGGTAAACTGGAGAGTAGTATATATAGTTGAACAGATATGTATGAACATTCAGCACACGTACGATTATCGTTAAATAATTCAACGAAAGCTACATTAATGGCTTCCAAATTGTAAACAGCATTCTAGTATAATTATTCAATTAATTAAAAAAATAATGTTCAGCTCACAAACGATCGGTTATTAAATTCATCTCCCGAAACGAGAATACCCCTGAACATGAAGCTGATTTGAATGGAACAACATCTCAAGAGGGACGCTAT
>JAOEFI010018418.1:0-25630 GCA_034621735.1 Anopheles plumbeus | reverse complement strand
AGAGAGAGAGCGGACTCGCGAAGACCCAAAAACTATCGAAAAGGGGAGACTCGAGTCCGTTTGGAACGCAGGCTGGTGAATGGAAAATATGATAACTTAAGCAAACGAAACACAACACAACGTTGAACTGAAAATAAATAAAAGAAGGATCGAACTGATATCCAGTAGTGCCTCCATTAGACGATAGTGAGCAGACTAGATAGGAAATTCGAGGCCCCATAGGGAAGACCCTAGTAAAATGTATCAAATTCAAAAGATTTCCAACGAACTTTAATCGACTAAAGGAGACACTTCTGCATTATGAAAGTGAAATGAGTATCAAAAGAAAATCAATTTATAAAAACAAATGCTTCAAAACGAAACGAACGAAATGATAAATACCTTTTAGTAAAAAACATAGAACCACGGGGACGATCCATTTTTTGGAGCTTTTCCGTACCCGCGCCGTTGCCCGCACCTCTATCTAGGGTGGTTTCGCGATCGAGTTGACGGCGAGGCGAGGTCGCGGGGAGGTTAGTTGAAGGAAGCGGCAGCTCCCCCGGCTCAACGCAATGCAACGCAAGGAACGGAAGAAGGCTGGCGTGTCTGGCACATGGTAAATAATAGGACCCAGCAGCGAGCAGCAGGCAGCGGACCAGTGCGCTGACGCAAGCGATAGCCAATAGTGCAGAAACGCCTTACGCACACACACACACACACAAACGCGGAAACGCAACAAAAGTGCAATAATATATGGCTGAACTGAAACCCAATGGCGATCGTGTGTTTGCACCCCCACCCCGGCAGGGGGAGATAATTATTGTATGTTAATTTTAGCCGAAGGCACACACAGTTTTATTGCAATGAAGCCCCGGGACCGGTCGGAAGCGCACACAACAAACAAATAAAAACACCGAACGTCAAAAGTTCACATTCTTCTCGATCTCGAATGCATCGAAACGCGCGTGGCGCGAGCGGAAAAAGCAAACAAGAAAAAGAAACGAATCTGCAAAGTAGCACACCTTGTGGCTGCCTGGAGAAGATGGGGCCCGATTTTATCCCTTTCTCTCCTACGACGTTTCGCGGCTTGTGGGACTGTTGTTGACAGACGAACCGCTGCTAGGTCGGCAGACCATATATATCCCTTTTCCGAGGCGATCGATGGGTGACGTTTGCTGATGGAGGCGATGAGCGTTACACACCGTTACCCTGGTATCCTTCTGTGTAACTGAAGCAGGGAAGCTCTATCCCTCTCACTCTCGCACACACACACACACACACACTAGCCGCGGAATAGCTTGACAGGAGAGGTGTTATTATATCCTTCCATTTAATTTTCTTCTCCTCACACTATCTCTCTCTCTCTCTCTTTCAACGGCACACTCGCGAGCCGGACAGTACGATCAGTTGGCAAAAGTAGGAGTTTGAAGTTTGGCTGCTGTATTTTGACGAGACACGGCTCAATTCCGCGATCTTCCTCGGAAACCGCACACACAAAGGCCGGGGTGTGGCCGGTGGGTGGGGTGGGGGGGTTATTATGATTCACGCTGACGCTGACACCGTTTCCTTTCCACACCTTGAACTCCCATCGAACACACGGAACACGCAGTATGGCACGGTCGCTTTTTGCTCCTCTTCATCGATTGGGACCCATTATTCCTCAACAGGCGACGACAACCGTAGGATTCACACACTAGCAACGAGTAGCAGGCTCGCAGTGCCTAGCCGCCCTAGACCGTTCGCACCTTCAGCGCCATTTCACCCGAGAGAAGCCCACGATCGTCGTAGGCACGGTCCGAATACTTCCGCCCCGGCTCTGGCGAGCTGGCGACAACACAAGCCCCCTTTCTTGTAGTGGGGCCCCCAAAAACAACACGCGACGACCAGCAAACAAATTCCTCACAGTGGCCACCCCAAAAACGGGAGTTATTCACACAGCACAACACACGGCTCGCGGAGAGGAAAAGATTTCGTGCGGATCGCAAGGAACGAAACAAACTGACTGAAACGCGAGTTCGCCCGTCGTCGTTCGCTCGTCGTCCATCGAGAAAACGGCCCGCGCTCGCCCTCCGCCAACCTCTACCCCCGTCACCCTGGCCCTTGCTGTCTGCCGCACATAATATGGCGCTGTGTGAGTGCGCCCTGTGCGCCCCGCCGCGGGCGAGTTGTTGGAAGCCGGTGTCATTTTTTCCCCTGCTTCTTCCCAGCTCGGGCTTGATGATGTTTCGCTTCTTCCACACATATCGCCGCCGCCGCCGCCGCCGCCAGTGACTTTCGACAGTGAGCATTAATAATATGCTCTGTCCCGCTCTCTGCCCTCTTGCCTGCCTGTGTATGCCGTTTCCTTCGTTCGTTCTTTTTCTCCCTCCCTTTTCCAACTCGATAAAGCGACAAAGAAGGGTCGTCGCTGCTGGGGTTTTTTTTTGTTTTGTTGTCCTCACACACTGTCCCTCTCCTCGTTTTTCATCCCTCCCCCCTTCCTTCTTCCTCCTTCGTCCCTTTCCAACACGTCGCCCACAAGCAATGCGGCCTATTGCAACGAAAAATTGCTCGTTTTTATGCGTTCCATCTACGACAGTGTGTGTGACGCACACTATAGTGTGTATGTGTGGGTCCGGTAAACATTTTTATGGGCATAATGTTTGCCACCCATGCTCCGTTCTTCACCCGGCGCTTCCACCGCTTCTACCAATCACTTCACACCGACCGGGGGGAGGGCATACACACACACACACACACACACGCAAGAGAAACATAAATGCTTCATGGCTGAGCGGGAGAGAAAAAAAATGAATAAGAAAAAAAAACGGTCGTAAAACAAAAATCGGTGAGCGGTGCACACACAAACACACGCTTCCATGTTCCGTGCACCGATATACACACATGTTGGATGTGGAATGTTATGTTCACGAGCGCGCATACTCGGAACAACCGTGCAGCATAGATCGGCGACGCGCAGGCATTCAGCCAGAGCAGGAGGGAAAGCATAATCAAACCGTTTTGACTGTCTCGCTCCCCCCCCCCCTCCCGTCCTCCTTCTCCATGGGTGTTCGACAACGACGGAAGGAAGGAAAAAAAAAGCAGAAGAAAACCACTTATGTTTCCGTTTCCTTCGCTGCGAACGGAGCGAGAGAAAGGCGAGAAACCCCATCACCCCACCACACCACATTCCATTCGCTGCATGCGAGAAAACACGCCAAGCCAACGCATACGAACGAATCGAAACAACGAGAGCTGACAGCGAGAAGCGACGGCGCATGCGCGTTCCCTTGTGTGCAGCATCGACCTCGTAGTGTGCGTGTTGCCGCCATGCAGGCACAAGAGGAACGGAGAAGAAAACAGCGAAAACCAACGTGAAACGGTAACGAGTGAAAGAGAGAGAGAGAGAATGACTGCTATTAGAAAAAAAAACAGAGCCAGCCAGATTAAAGCGACAGAGAGAGAGAGAGAGAGAGAGAGAGCGAGCGCGAACGAACGAACGAAACGTGAAGTGACGGGCGAATGGGTGGTTGCGGCAAGGGTTTCGGCAGCGCAGTGGGGAAATTAAACGCTCGCTCGCATTCCGAGCCACCGAGCGAATGAAAGAATGGAATGGGGGAAAACCAAACACAGGAAAACCAAATACTCGGGAATTTACGACCGCTGCGGTACGCGCGACCTCTCGCCCGACCAGCAATGGCGGCTGCGCAGGAGGATGCGAAAGGTTCAACCCGTGAAGGGTGCGTGGAAGAGAAAGGGCGCAAGGGATCAGCAGGGGGTGGGAGGGGAGGGGGGAAACAAAGAGCTGTCGACAGACGCACACACATCGTCGTACAGCTCTCCGGCGATGGAAGCGACCCAAGCTCGCGCTGCTGCTGCTGCTGCTGTTGTGCGGCGGCCATACTGTACACGTCGAAGGTGGACGGTCGAGGGAGAGTGAGCGAGACAAAACAGTCGACCCGCGTGGCCTCCTGCGTGCGACGGACAGGGACAGCATGTGCTTCGTCGTTTGAACGACCACCCCGGGGGGGGGTTCGTTTGTTCTTTGCTTTTTCCTCCCTTCGTGGCATTAAGAGTAAATAAGGGAAAACGGTGCGCGGCGTGACGCAGAGCGTGAAGAACCCACGGAGAGAGGGGGATTATTAGAGAAAAGGAAAAAATAATAAACCCGCCGCATCGAACGTTATTCGTCGGTAGGGGAGAGATTTCGTTTTCGGCCCTTTTTTTTCCTTCTGCTTCTGCTGTGCCTGCCACTTAACGCAACTTCTCTGCGTTCGTGTGCGTTTGTGTGTGGGTGTGCGTGTGCAGCACAGATGAAGCCTACGTTGAGGTGAGATTGGATTAACAAAAAAAAACTTATTTCACGCAAGGGATTCAAAGCAACCCGGTGCCGCCGTAGAATGAGATCATTCGCCGTGGAGTACGATCGAGAAGATGATTTTATTTTCTGTGTTCCTTTTTATCAGCCCACACCACACATATGCCCGGGAACACACACGCCTCATACAGACACTATTATTAATGGTGGTACAGATGGAAAATCTTGATGGTGCGTTTTCTTCCAATAGTAAACCAATAGGACAAGTAAGTAGACAGACTTTTTCTATTTCCATTCCACGTAAGGCGAATGCCAAAAAGGATAACGGAAAACGCTCCCACACGCACACGGTTGCATGGAAACACTTTCCATCTCCTTCTCGCCACGGCAGCTGGCAACAAGCACGTCACCGGCACGCTGCAGGGACAAACAGGACCGCTTACGCACACAAAGACACCCGTCTCCGGAATCCGAACACTTTGAAGTGGTTCGGTTCGGGACTAATTTCGTATCGAATGATTTTGGGAATGTTTCGAAGAGTTGCTAAGAGTTCCGTATCTTCGGTTGAAAATTGCGAAAAGTTTTGTAATTAATTTCCCCAAAATCCTGACAATTTCATCACAAAGGAATCCACGGACTCAATCGGTCCAATAAAAGAAGTCACCGCGCGGTTGTAAGGATTCTCGGGTTCAAAGAAGGAAACCTTATCGAGGCAACCGTGAAATTACCGTACCATGCTTCCTACGTTTCCCTGCTGCCATGGATGTTATCTTCCTGGGTCCCTCGGAAGAACACGGTAGGAGGATATTATACGCCAGCAGGATCCGTGCGGCCCGAGACGGAGTAGAAGTAAGCCATTATTATTATTAATGTCCATTTTCGAATTTCGCCTTTGCTCCGTTGGCCATCCAAGCTTCTGGGCTATTCCACCATTTATCATCTGTTCCCTTTTTGGCTCAGAGCGTTGCCCAACACACTGCCCCCTCACTTTTCCTTTTCTATCAGTCCCTGTGCAGATCACTACCTTCTAAGGGTGCATTCTACTACTTGTTTTAGAGAAAAACGTTTTTCAGTGTTTTATTTGTACGTTTCAATGAGAAGTGGTTCGCTTTATTATACATACCATCTAAACTCGGACTATAACTTACAGGATTACGGTTGCATTACAATTAAATATTTTGTTTTTCAGCTCTTGATTTCATTTTCCTGCTCTAGAGCGGAGTATTTGGATGTTTAAATGAAGGCTACTCCAAAAATCAAAAAATTGGAACATATCAGTGCACAATATAGCTCAGCGAGACAGAAGGCAGGCAATGCCGAACATGCAGAAACAACACAAAAAGTCATACAAATAGAAGAAGTTCTAATTTAAAACGATGTTCAATCATAAATGAAGAAATATAGATAAACTTGTGACTCAGGTTGTAGAAAAAAAAAATTGACTACCAGGAATATATGCAGCTGAAAGCTACCGAATAGCAAAGGAATTTCAAAACCAGTAATTTTTACATTACTATCATAAATACTATCAGATCACTTCGTGATTCGAAAAACACTCGGTAGAATACACCCTTAGTCCATCCAACATGAACACCAAAAGGAAAGAAGCACAGGAGGGGGAAAACACAATGCGGACGAGAAGAGGAAAAAACGGCCCTGAGGCAGAAAAGGATCTCCACCCTTCTTTTCTGTCGGTCATTCTGCCATTTTCCTCCGCATCACAACACCCTTCGTTTCACACAAACTCCCTTGCGCTGTTTCTCGCATTCCCTGCGAGGCTCCGAAATGATCGAACGTGCGGAATGAGGGAAGCAGCATTCGACAAAAAAGGGAAGGAAAAACGAACACGAAAATGACGACAACATAATTCATGCTGTCGGGCGTTCTCCTTTCATTTCTGTTTCTTCCATCCGAACAAGTTGCGCACTCTCGGGTCACATCCCATTATACCCCGCCCCTCTCCGCAAACCCCACCATCATCCGACATTCTCCTCCGATCCTTGTCCTTTTTCGGTGAAATGAAGAACCTTTTTGTTTTTGTTCGTCGCTGGGTAAGTTCCCGAGCACGAAATCAAAAAGGGAGAAGCTTGACGAAAATTAATCGGCTGTTGGTTGTTTTTTTTTTTTTTGACGATCCAACCGGGGAGGAGGCATGGCAAACAGAAATGCAAAGACACCGCTAAACTCCTCTCGTTTGCCTCGCGAGCAAGCGAAGGACAACGAACAGAGGGAAAAAAGGGAAAGAGAGAACCTATTGTAGTTACACCTCGAGCAATTGTCCTATAAAGCAGTCCTGACGATGACACCCCGTACGATCGAGGGTCATTGGATTATGTTTGGGAAGGAGGGGAATAACTTTTCAGTAGGCAAAGGGAAACGCTCCGGAGAACCCTCTCATCTAATCAAAAGTTCGTTTGCGCCGAACATCCCTTTCGCTGCCGGCTTTCCCCCTATACCAAGGAAGAGGTAACTAGGGTTCGCTGGTTTAATTTTGCGTAGCCCACTGGCGACTGTCGAACGATGGAGGGACAAACGAATTAAAAAAAACAAGAAGGAGTTTGGGTTCCCGCTCGGGAATTACTACACTTTTACACCACTTACTCACAGTGACCAAAAGCCTGAAGTGTTGGTGGCAGTGGTAGTGGTAGTGACAAGAAACGGAACTAGGAAGGAGCGTCGTAATCCGCCATTACGAATTTGTTCCGCACTTGGTGCCACAATTTTCCTGTTGTTTCGAGAACTCGCTACATGACGCAACGAAAAGGACGCCGCAAGGAGAAATTTGAATGCAATTGCAGGCATGGACCAGCGATGGAACGCCATTTTGTAGAGAGAGTCGAGTTCGAATTCAAGTTTTGAGAACCGTACACCGAGCGAAATGCAAACCATCGAGGCGATCGAGGAAACGAAGAATAATGCAACTCTGATCGACTGAACAATTCAATGCATCATACAGAAAGTTTCGTTTGATTATGCATCGATCATCAAACATATTGAAATGTTCAACTCACCGAACAACAAATCCTTAAATATGTTTCAAAAAGACAGCTAAAGTTTCCAAATGAGATAAAAATTCCACTGACTTGTCCTACAGGACCTCTTTTATCCATCCTTTAATCATAAACTGCGTTTATTAAACTACTACCAGTAAATGTTCAAACTGTGTTATTGAAAATACAAGAATTGTATAAATTAATTCTGTAGAACGGGCAATAGAAAAAGGATTACAGTACCAATGGAAAAAGAAACGCATTGACGCGGAAAAAGGATTGGAATAAACTTCTCCGTAGAACTGGTGTTGAGTATCATCATTTACGATTCGTTCAAAACTGATCAAACTTGAAACTGAATGTCTTACAAAACAGAGTAGAACACGTAGAGTTCATGAAACGTTGAACAGCATCATTTAACATTGGGTATATATCAATCAATCTGTTATGCAGACTTTTTCCCCAAGTTAGAAAATGCATCATGTTTTAACTAGAGTTTAAAGTAATGAAAATGTTTCTACACTCACCTTCACTTCAGCGTTAACTGTGTGTATTCGCCACGCTTTTATCCGAAAAACACTGCTTCATATTTTAGTGAAGAAGGTTTGTTATGTTCTGTAAAAGACAACATAAAAAAACCGAGAGCATCGGAGTTCATTAGTAAATGTTGATATATGTAGAAGAAGAAAAAACAGTAAATACCAATCAGCGGAAAAATGATTATATAATCATAAAAACATGCGCAGTAGCGAACCCTGCAGTAGCTTCTCCAAAAATACATAAAGTCACGCTTCCCAATTGTCAATTCCGTTTTCATCCTCTTACTGATGCTGGACTAGTGAAGCTGAACCGACGCACGCGCCGTCAATCCATGTACGATAATTAGTACACCACCAAGTGAGAAATAGCATTAGTGGCAGAAACACTAACACTCGACCGCACAAACAACAAGAACATACAAAACAAATGGACGACACTAGCTGAAGCTAGTGCTAAATGTAAACGACGGAAACAAATGATAATGGCGAAACGAATTTAAGTTCAATGGATTCCATAATTTTTCACATAACATCACTTATCTCCGAATCTGGACAAAATCAAGATCATGTTCGTTAGAACGTGTCGAATGTAACAATTGTATATAACCGTTTTCATAATTATGATATTTAATGTTCATGGACGATCGCGCTGAAGTTGAATGTGTTTGATCTGTCCCGAATTTTCCGTAATTTGGCATACGAACACCCACCTGAATTATGTTTCATGCTCAAACCACGTTAGATGAGTAAAGTAAGAAGGTAAAGCAGAAACCGTATTGTTAACGAAAAGAAATCCATGTTGGTAAGGGAATGCAAAGACGGGAAAAAACATTTTAAAACACATTTATGCAAACATTTCAAATCACAACCGAAGAGAAGAATGGAAGAGAACATTCTCTGAATATTTCTTTCGGGAAGGAACTCGAATTATCGGCGAAAAGAACACTCGATAAACGAAAACCGAAGAACGAGAAAAAGCAGTTGAACAACTAGAGGTTCCGAAAAACGAACAAGCAAAAGAAGCCCTTTCGCTGCGAGACACATACCGAATTCCATTCGCAACAATAAACCGCCACCAGGCGCGCCACAGAGAAACCGTCATTTTCTTTGCTCTCATTCCCGCCTACTTTCTCCTCCCATTGCGCCATCTCTTTCCACCGTACATGCCAAGCGGAGAATGCCAAATGGGAGGGTTTGGTGCAGGGGTAAGCAATGGGAAAAAGAAGTACTGCGGTTCAACAAACACCACCCCGTTACGGAACTAGCAGGCACGCACACATGCAAGCGTCATTTTGTTGGCTCCATCGCTCGACGAACGCTCGCTCGTTAACTCCCTCCCATTATTGCACACGATGGCAGATTGTAGATAAAGGCGATGCTTCCTTCTCGTTTCCTCGCGAGACAGAGAACGACGGGACCGATTTGTCCCTCCCACCGAACAGAGATAATGGTGGGAGAGACTCGGATGGCGATGGTAGGGACGAAACGCCAGGTAGGGGATGTTATATGGTGCGCCTCCGAGTAAACAACCCTTGCTTTCCCGGTGGAGGGGCGCGCGCTTACCCACATAAGCGAACGAATGAAAAAGCGGGGAGAAGTGGCACTAAGAAACTCGTTTCCCCTACTCGAAAGCATCCCGATGGAGTGCAAACTTCCTGCCCTTTCTCTCCAACGCGCATATACGATAGATTCGATACTCTGTCTCCTTTGCGCTACTTCTATCCTACGTGATTGCTCGAACGGAAAGCGACAAAAAAAAAAGAACGTATGTGGGAGAAAAAAACCGCATAGAAACGAAACGAAACTTGTCATTTCTGTGGCATGTTGGGTCTAATTATACGAGAAAGAGAAACGATGCGACAGAAAAACGTGTAAATTAAGGCTGACGAGTGCTAATGGAATGGTTGAATTTCCTTTATTCTATTTTCATTCGCGTTTTTCGTGGCTGTCTTACAAATTTCGATTTTGTAATGAAAGTAAATTCGCGTGGAAAACGTATCCAATTTAGTTGTTTGAACTCCCACCTGATTTTCGATCATTTCAAAATCGGGAAAACATTAATGATCAACTGAAAGATATTCACTTTTGTAATCGCATTTGCATTCATAAATATTGCAGCCAAGGCAAAAGCGGACTGGAATGATAATAAATGGGAAAATAAATGGTACAGCGATACGCCTAATCGTTTGTTTTTGGAAAACATTAAAACCCATTTAAAATAAATTAAGAAAGGGCACATTGATAATTTTGCTGCCACCTGCGTTGTTTATATTTTCGCTAGGCAGACCACATCAAGTGCAGATGTGTAGGATGCGATGTGAGGATCAAGTATCTATGAAAAAAATCCTCGGACTAGGTGGGCAACCGCTAGGAATAAATATACACAATTCAATAACACAGGGCTTATGGAAGTGTACGTGTACCTGTGCGCGACGGAGAGCGGTACTTAATTTCATTGCTCTGCTGGGATGTCGTTCTCTTTTCCTCTTTCTATTTCTGTTTTTTTTTCCTATCATCTCATGTTGATTTATGTTTTTTCTCTTTTTCCTCAGTTTGTTAGGTCGTATGATGATGATACGAATTAATTCTTCTTGCAAAGTTCGATCGTATCGTATTGTAGACGCCATATTTGAGATGAAATATGCTTTTGAATTGTTATCGTTAAATCGGCAAAAATTAGTTGAATTTCAAATTATTGTAGGAAATAATCTATAATAAAAGTTACTACTTGAATATTTTACATCCGAAGCAAAATATTTCGACATAAGCCAAAGGTGAATTGATTACTTTGATTCAAGAGTGCATTTTCTTTCAGTTTTATTGTGTATTTTTTTCCTACATCGTACATCCAGGAGAATTGAAATAGTATTTAAATATGTTATAGAGTAAAAATTGGCGATTAAATGGACATCCGACCGTCGGGAAACGTCGGGCTCCGGCTTGGGAGGTGCTTTTGTGCGACAATGAGTCAGATGCAACCAACAAATGCAAATCCGGGCACAGTAGGTCAATCGAGTGGGGCGTCACTCTTTTTGCCTTGTATTTCTAAAAAAAAGTTTTCATTAGTTTTTGGCAAAAGTAGAATAATCGTGAAATGTGAGGTGGCCGCAGCCAGACAGCAGCGGCAGCCAACACCGGAAAAAAGTTCCGTCGGCAGTAGCGCTGCCAAAGTACCAGGCAACCATGGCACGCAGCACGATACCGTTCTCGCACCGAAGTGTTGGAAAACAGCGCGGAAAATCCATCCCACACGCACACTACCCTTCAAGCCATCGCACACGCACACACTCTCAAATCCGACCACCGCACGACTGTGCACGATGCTGTCAGTAGCCGAACCCACTGCCGACAGCATTTCTGATAAACGTCAAACGGAACAGCTTCCATTAGCACGACGGGTAGGTTTTGTTTTAGGCCGTCTGCAGATAACAGGAGAGCACCAGCAATAAATTTTGCTCATAACTAAACTAACGATGACAGTGTGAAAAAGAATCGTATTTTGAAGCAGTGTGTGCATATTTAAAATATCACATCGTGTGATGATAACACGCTATAGATCGCAGCATAGCAAATACACGGCTTAGTTAGCTCGCATCGTTTGAGGTGCGCGGCAGAAGTGAACACCGTCCTTCGCGCTATGAGATTGTCATAAAGTCGTGCCTTGAAGTGGTATTTTATTTCGATCTGCGTGTTTTTCCATTACCGTGGTGAGTGAAAATCGTATAATTGCTTATTAGACGAGCTGTACATGTGCTGCCTGCAAAAATTCCATTGATAAACGATAACTAAAGCGAACAAAAAATGTGGCGATAGGAGATAATTTTAGCAAATTTCAAGTGACCTTGAATATCTCGGCTCAAGCCAAATAGCAATCGTCAAATAACTCGAGAAAGGGCAAAACAAACGCAACTGTCAAACGGCATCGAAATCAACGTCAGACATTGCACGCACACACCTGCCTGCCGGCAACGATGACGGACACGTAACCATTGGAAACGACGGCGTTTGCGGTCGGGTGTGTGCGTGTGACAGCATAATTGTTGCCGTCGACGCCACACACACACACACACGCGCGGGCCCGCTTGTGGTAGATTTGGTTTGAGCTCGATGATGAGAAGCCAAATCGCCGACAAGCCAAGATTAAAACTTTTCCGACAATTTGGTTGGTTGTTGGTTGAAGAAAAACTATACCGTAAAAGCATGAGAGCCGCAAAGGAAAAGTTTCCCATGTAAATTACATTTCACTGTTATATGAAAAAGAGCCCCAAGCGAAAAATCTAAATTGCTACGCTAGAAAATATGGCCTAATGTTTACGCATATAACTTCCAATTACTGCTTATGGGTAGAATACATTTTCTAATGTACCATAAAATAAAGGGATGTCTAAAGTATTGGCTAATACTAATCCTCTAATATTGCCAAATAGTTTATAGAAAAATCTCTCCCGGCAGTGGGCGATCTATGTAGTTTTTATTGAGCCAATAAACCGACGGCTTTTGGAAAAAACGCGTCTTTATAAGTAACACCTGACTTTGAATAACAGCAGTAGCTCTGTACAGAGTATTATCTGTATATGAGTATTATCTTCCAATGAGACGAACGATATATTGTTTTAAACTCCAATAAAAATCCACCATAACTTGTTAACCGTTCATGGTAAAAATTGCGAGAAGATAAACAAATAGTAAAATGTTCAAGACTTTTACACACAATTATATAGTAATTGCAATAAATCTACCCCGGAGGGCCGGTCCATAAACCGATGGCATTAAATTATACAGCCAGGGATGCGATTTTACAACAGGCTTTCTATTACACAAACAGCACGGAGAGAAACTTTCACCTAATAATAGTTCGGTATTATTGAATGAAATTTGAAAAAAAAATTCTGCTTGATTTTTCTTTAATAACCCGTACGTTAATGTCGTGAAGTGGATTTAGTTGACATTCGTTTTCCAGTCCTCAATTCAACTCAACCAGTTTGTAAAACGCTTGACTTCCAATCGAAATTGTAGGGAAAAGCCTTGCCTCGTCCGTGGAGTGAGAGGACGCGAGGGGACGTTGTGTTTTTGTTGTTGCTGCAGAAAACCCGGTGCCCTTTTTTTTAGTGGATGGATCATCACATTTTCACCGGTCCCTTTTACCCCAAGGCCAACGATTGTCCCTCTACCTTCCCTGTTGATTGCTATCGGAACCTCGTGGCTATCCCATCGTGCCACCATATGATGCGTCTCCGCTAACCTTGATCCACTTCCCAGCAGCTCGGTGTCCCGCCGTCCCCCTCTCACGTTCTACTGTGGCTCGTATTCTGGCCCTTTTATTTTCACGAGCAATAATCGGCCGACACAGCCCGCGCGGTCCATCGACCTTCCAGTTTTGCATGGCTTACGAACCACACGTCCGACCGACAGCACCAAACCAAATGCATCCTTGCCATGCAATAAAATGCCCCTCCCATCCTTAACCCGCACCTTTTGCACCCTTTCTCGCTCTATCTCTCTCTCTCTCTCTCTCTCTCTCTCTCTCTCTCGCTCGTTCCTTTGTGCCTTACCTGTCTAGGATTAACAGCAAGAGGAAAGAGGCAGGAGGGAAAAAGTGCATCGCGTATCGTTTTTCACCCTCCACAGCGAGGGTGGTTTAACCGGTGCATCAGTGCATCGGTTGTGCATCGTTTGATGCATCGACCGGTGATGTTCGAAAATCCGAATATGGTCGCAGGAAAATTAGACCAGCCGAGGATGCCCTAGTGACCGGCATTCGATCTGTATTTTTTTCCGAAAAGGCCTATCGAATCATCAATCGAATCGGATGCATTGGATGGGAGCGGACATTAACTTTCGTTGTTGTAATACCGTTGGAAGTAATCAAGCAACATTTACGTAGCTGATTATTCACTTATGATCACTTACCTTTCTGCGTTGCGCTGGCAGCTTCAGAGTGCATCACGCTGAGAGCCCTGAGATTGTTGACTTTTTTCTTATATTAACATTATTTCCGTACAGGAATTCTAGTTTTATTTTAACTGCTTTTCTCGCTAACGAGGGAACATACATTTAAAGAGAATCTCGTCGGAAACGAACGACGTTCAAAAGTTCAAACGCGATGTAAACTGGGACTGTTAAAAGTGATCCTCGCATCGATCCTGTCGGTGGAAAGGAAAGAAACGTATTAACAAGGGATGCTGAATGCTGTAAAATGTAAAATACGGTTTATGGTTTAAAATTGTTTCACTTAAAATTATATTTTGTCGTAATTTCCACACACCATATCAACCGAGAGATGAAAGGGATACGGAGAGGCATTGGAATGCTAGACCAGAACAAATGCCAGGAAGAAATGACAGCATTCCCATAAGATCTTCTTCTTGGCCTGCCGACAGTGCTGTTTCGGGTTGATCGTTTTCCGGGTTGTCTTTCGCTGACAAACCGATTAGAAGCTTCTCGGCAGGAGGGTGACTAATTTTTCTGGCACCGAAGCGACGTCATCGGACACATGGGCCGACTTTTAGGCCGACCATCCGGTGTGTTTCTTTTCCTCTGCAATCCTTCTCATTCGATGTGTTCACCCACGACGAAGGAAAAGGACGTTGGTCTCCTTTGGGAACAGACACGAACGACTCATCCTTGGAATGGATCCAAAAATGCCGTTTTTGGCAGTGATAAGTGAAGTGAAAAAAGCGCGCCACAACATTCGACTTTGACGACAGTGAAAGTGCAGCTAGTGGGACGGAAAGCTGTAATGTGTAACAGCCAACAGAAAGACGCGACACTAGAAGACGCCTTTGCCCACAGAAAGTGTGTTAAGCTCCATTTTTAACAAACAATCCGCACGTAACGGATTTGTAGTTGAGCAACAGAATTTATGGTCGAAAGCCTCCGTTGGACGTGGGCCAAGCAAAAAGATTGACCTAAAACAACGGCGGACATTTATTTCCAGCTGCCGTTAGTTTTAAGTAAGCTATCGTTATAGAGCACAAACATAGAAAAGAAAAGGCGCAAGGATAACGAAAATGGCTTCGAGATGTTGGCCTATGCCAAAGATAATATTTACAACGCAAGTAGGCGGCACGTTGAGTGGATCGATCTCGTTCTTGTTTACCAATTCTTAGTATAAATCTTGTGACGTAACTTTAGTAGCAGTCAACACATTGAACATTGGATAATTTTGACTATATTATCTTATTCGTTTGTACGTTCAGCGCATCTTGATGATCACTTTGCGATCGTTTTCCGTTGACTTTTCATGTGCATGTGTCCACCGTAATTTCCTACAGTGTCGAGAGATGGTATTTGGGAGTTGCTAACACCCAAAAACGACGAGGGCCGCAGCTGAAGTGCATATAAAAAACGACACACACACCTGAGGCTCATTTGTAGGAGCACAATTTTCCATTCCGTTTAATAAAAAATACGAAAAAATACGTCACCGGTGCGAGGCCGATGGAGGCTTTTTGGATGATTAAAGTGTCTTCCCTGTTCCTTCGCGGAAGAATTCGACTTCAAGGCTCCTCTCCACGGAGTGCCCTATCTTTTGGGAACGGAGGAATTCATCCCACCACGCCGAAGAATTCCTCCAAACGCCCAGTGGACGAGAGAGCGAGAGAAAGAGAGAGAGTAAGCCACAGTCCATCCGGCCCACGTTGGCGATGTTGCGTGGCGGTGCGTGTTTGGCTCCGTTGGAAGAATCCTCGGGTGCGAATTGGGGTACGTGCAATGAATTATGTGTCTTGCCGGACTTTTTTGCTGTCCGTAAAACAAAGAGCGAACGAATGGAAACGGTAAGAGCCAAGTTGTTGCATTATTACGCTCGTACTTCTTCATTCCAGTGAACCAAGCAGCTTCCATTCGGCTAGTCGATCATAACGAGGCGGTTTTTGGAAGGAGGAAGCACTGGCCATTGCTTATTTGGCGTAGCCTGGAGTGAGGCTACTGCCATCCTTAGTTGATGAAAGAAAAGAAAATTTGCAAATTTCTTCTCTCAAACAAACTTACATTCGTAGACTCTTTTTCGGTGGCACAAGCAAAGGCTCAGCTCGGCCATTTCCCTTGAATAAAAAAAAAAGAATGGGAGAGACCGAAGACAACGTAGAAGAACTCGTTGAATTGAAAATGCGTCACATTAAATCAGCTCGAGTACTCGTTATTTTCCAATAGATGCACAAATTGGGCTGGAGGAAGATGAAGGTTGAATATTAATGCCATTCAAATACGCCAACGTTTTGTCAATAATTTGGTTCTTCCGTATTGAGAACACTGGAAAAGTAATCTTATTCATTGAACCAAGGCTATATTGATTCTTTTCAGTTTTGTTAAAGAGCGTAACAATGAAGTTCCAATTCAAAGCAACCATCAAATTTTGTAAAAAAAAAAACAATATCATCTCTGATACACGTAGAAAAATAGAGACATATCAAAATATGATTACATAGAATGGAATTCTACCACAAGTCTTCTATCGCCGATAAAGTCTGCTATGTTTCGAAACAGGCCAACACATTGGCCGCGCGTTTATCAGGAACAGGGAAAAAGGTACCAAAAAATGTGAGCACCAAATGTGTGTTTGTCTTTTAACTATTTGCGGGCCTAAAAAGGAACCCATCGCCATGTTGCTTTGCCCCACACCATATGCACTATTTGTTCCCCGGTGAAATGCGTTTCGAATCGAGAGATGCGTTGTACTATTGGCCTTATGCTTTTGTGGAGATGTTATGACCATAAGAGAGTAATGGAACGTAATGTTCCAGCAGGTTCCACTAAAAGGACGAAACAAAACGTAGTCTCTTAAATGCTTCACATGGAAGATCTCTGAAGACCAATTCGTCCGTATGGTACTGGTAACGATAGTAACACCACTTGCCACGATTCGACATTTCCCATCACACCCCCCTGCTAATCAATCAACCGACAAACACGAACAACGGCGTTGTAATTGGAACTACGTTACGCACCTTGTGTCACACCCTCGCGTGCATAACGGCTGTTGAGTGTACCTACACACCAACAGAAAAAAAAACCCTAAACTCCCTCGCTCCCCCTTTTGCCGCTCCCAACCATGACACCATTCGATGCGCCACGCGGTTTCTCCGTTTTGTTGTGGTAGTTCCGCTTTAATTCGTCGTGCGGGAGAAACCGTTTGTTGTGATTTTTCTAGCCATTTTTTGTGCGTGTGTGGTATACTCCACTCCCCATCGTGTTGGCAAGGTTAAAGCCTTTATTCGTCGTCGTCGTCGTCGTCGTGTCGTGCCCCCTTCCACGATTAGACAAAAACAAAAAAGGATGTCGCGGCTCAGCTTCGACTCACGCGTCGTTGCTTTCTTTCGCTTTTCCATTATGCCATCCTATCGCAGGAGGTACCATGGACCAAAAAAAAAACCCAAACCTTCCCCTTTCCGGCACGGTTGGATTTTTCGATAGGATTGGGTTGCCACTTCTTTTGGAGTTCGTTTCGAAAATGGCCTCCGGTGCGAGTATCAGTATGATCCAAGTAACTGTGCCCCACCGCCCCCCAGGAAGGTTGGATGAAAGCGCTTTTCGGATGTAAAGATCTCCAAAAGGTGAAGACCGGAAAGTTTGAAAACACTTCATTGAACCCCCTACTTCCCCTCGACTGATCCTACAGCACAAACGAAGTAGTTAGAATTGCTACCCTCTAGGGAACATTTTGGGACCAACGAAAGTGAGAGGAAAAATGTGTTGAACAACCGAATTTCAGGATTCGTATCATAAAAATGACCAAATTCGTAATCTTAATAAGTTTTCATAATGCTAAATGTGGGTAACATGTTGATATACAACATGTACTGGAAGAGTTGAGATGGAAAAGTAACTAACAAAGGAAAAGTTTGCATTTCGTAATTCTCATTTGCTAGAAAGTGCGGATGGTTCCGAATGTATTTCGCTGGACGTCTAAACATGTGTGTTCTAAATTAATTTCACACTATTTGTGCCCTTCTAACTAGTGGCAGAAATGGTGATGGACCTGTTCGTACGGTCCAGCGGAATTATTAATTGGGTTTCGTGGAACGCTGATGCTGCAGGCGTACATTGTGTGGAGAGTGTTGTGCGTTGCCCATCGATGGCAGGAACCCGACACGAATCCATCGATGCATCGGGCAGTGTTTGTTCTACAGCCGGCTACGGGTTGATCTTAACCAATCACAAGTGGGTACCGGCATCTTTTGCCTTCCGCCCTAGTGGAGATGCTGTGAATTATTAACAACATTTGCGTATCCGGCAGTAGTACAATCGCCAACTCAAACGCCATGCCCCCTAAGGACCATACATTCATACAGGGCGAAGGGAGTTCACCAATTGATTTTATGATGCCATTGCATTGCTCAATTCTTGTACACACTTCCCGATTGGAGGTGAGTATGTGTCGCGTTTTAGTACAAGACCGTTCGAAATGGACATGCAAAATAACGGAACATTATATCTAAACGACGGGCACGGGGTTTATTAGACATACACCAATGACTTGCGTTTAAAAGCAAATCAAGTTGAACTTTATACTTTCGATCTTATTTTATATAAAAACAAGCTGGAATTCACATGGTGCAGGATAAACTTGGAAAGTGCATCCAAATTCCCAAATCGCAAAACGAAGCCTATTAAAGGGCATCCGGAAAGTTCTTATGGAAAGATGACATTTTTATCCGCAACCTTTCCTCCTGGTTTCCAAGACGAGGCAAATGTCAGATCGCGAATCAAGAAAGGGCAAGGGCAAAAAAAGCTTTGGCGGAATTTTGTGTTATGCGATATCTTGTAACGATATCGGTTGCTTACTTTTCTGAGACATATTTTTAAACCCAAAAATGCCATATCGTTGCCTTCGGTCGTAATCATCTTTATCAACGATGTGAACATAAGAAGCATATCCAATCTCGTCTCGCGTTGTGTTGTCTTCTGCTCTTCACTGTTCCAGAGAGAAAATACTTGCAAAGACGGTGGGGTGGGTGGTTGAGCTTGTTTTGCTTACGGGTTTAGTTTGGAGCAGAGCATGCAGAATATGTAACCGCGTCTTGCCTCGTGCTGTTTTTTTTTTCACTGTTCTCGTTATTCTTTCGCCCTCTGATCTCATCGAAACTCTCTTCCGTCCGTTCGAAAGCACGGCGTGGGGATGCTACCGTGACCTCTTTGAAGTAATCCGGTTTTTCTCCAACAACTTCGCAACTTGAGTCAAGGGAGCTTAGAACAAGACGTCGACTCTAGAGAGGCGAAGAACGCGGGTGCCAGAGAAGACCAGAGATTATACAATCTGGCGATGGAGATGATAATCATTATTACTATTATGACCGCATCTCGCTGCCGGGAGTATCGCAGGAACGCCTACGCAACACTTGCCCACACCGGGCAGCGCCTGTTCCGGGGCTCGCCAGGACTTCATATGTGCTGCTTCCGTTGAAACCGGTCCATATTTCGCAACCGGCGAAACAACTGACAGCAGCAAGCAGCAGCAGCAAGCAGCAGCAGCTTCAGCGGTCAATACTAGCAGTAAGAAGAACAGGCGCTTCGTCACGGGTTCGACTGCACTCGGTGCGCGGTGACAACTCGGTGGTATCTCGCCTTTTGCCACCCCAGACACCGGCCGGCCTTCCCGTAGGGTGTCAGCAATAGAGAAGTGCAGAGGTGTCAAACTCAAATCGAATTCGCTGTGGGACGAAATATGACAATCGATGCATTTATGATTCGTTTGCAACGAAATCTAAAAGTGCGCATAGGTTCAATAAAACGTCAACCACTACAAGTGTAAGATTTTGTGAAGAAGTGTTTGTTAAACTTAAACTAACAAAAGTAAGGACAAATATTTTGAATGTACTCCCACGATTGCTTTGTATACTATGCACAACTTTCTATCTTACACTATCCCAATCCCATACGTGAAAATGTAAGTTTTTTTTAAACTACGAGTCTGGCAAAGAATAGAACTTTGAAAAACAAAACTCATCATTCGTTTACTCCTCGGATTTGGCACCCTTCCACCCTTTGGCAGCCTCACAAAGGTTCTATGTTTGACATCTCTGGAATAGAGCAAGCTGACTGTACGGCCGGGGTGCCCCAGACGGCGAGCGTCTCGTGACGTACGATATGACGTTCCGCCGGTGCCGGTCGGTGTAACGACCTTGAGAGCATCGCGCTAACACCGTAGCCGTGACGTTCGCTACCTACGTTTTGCGCCTGTGTGTAGTACCGCTGCACCAGCAGCATGGCCTGCCCCTGCGCTCCCTCATTCTCTATTTCATTTTCACACCCAGACGGCGACGGAAGGTGGTTCCGAATTTCGCGTACCGCTGCCAGTCAGCTCCTTACGGTTTTATTTATTCTCTACCGTTGTATTTCGAAGGCAACAAAAAAGTTTGTAATGCAGCGACGCGTCTGCTTTTCGTTAGTCGGAAGTGCGCGATGCGTCCTTTACGTCCACGACTTCTGGCGATTCGTTTCTTTTCCACCTTTTCCCCATTCCCCCGTTTCCGCTCTCTCCCTCCAACCCTCTGCTGGTTTCTGCCTCTGTCGTTCGTAACACAATTTCTACACTGCTTTTCCGCGGTGTCTTCAACAGCGCGCACAGAACACGGGAACTTGTTTTCCGAACACTTTAAACGTTTCTTTTCCCCCCGTCTTTCTGTCTCCATTCTTTCCCCATCTTTCTTTCGTTTGATTCGCGAATAAAAAGTAATCAGCAGCAAACAACGACGAGTAACGAGTTCGAAATGGAAAAGCAAAACACCTCAAAAGGAAGGCCAACAACACTTCGCTAGTCTTGAAGTGTGGGGGGGGATGAGATGAGGGGGAGGTAAATCCTTTTCACCACAGTAAGAAACAACAAGGAATCTACAGGATCACATTACCATATTAAATTAATTTGAATCGACGTTTTTTTTTTGCATAAAATTGCAGCAAGCTAAAAAGAAACCATTGCATAAAGGTTTACGGAAAGATCATCAGTTTAAGATGTGGCTTTTTGATGAAGTTTTTTCATTTCTTATCTAACCCTGACCATTCCAGTTTTCGGTTCGAAGGAGTCTCGGAAGAGAACTCCAAGATTAGTCTCGTTTCACACAATCTTTATGTTTGTTTGTGGTGTTTAAAGGTACAGCAGATTGTCCTACGGAAACCGTTCAAGGCAGTGCTCACTCAATCAATCAAGTTTGACCAGATCGCGCAATTGAAATCGTTCCCTCAAGCGCACACATCTTTTCATCCTGTCCATCAACGATTTCAACACCGTGCCTCAACACCGGTAGTCGATCAACATCAATCGCACCTCGCCCGATCACGGTAGCAGCTGATTTTGACAGGTTTGCGCACTGCTGGGGCTCGGCCTGCTTCGACTTCGACCCTTTTTGTCTGCCCACCACCTCATTATCGACTCACTCACGCGCACACATACTGTCACTGATGAGATTACCTCTACATCATACGGCATCTTCTTCATCAGATTGGAGGGCTTCTTGTGTTTTTTTTTTTGCAAAAGATTGCTTTACTGCTCTCACCGAATTTGATTTAATGCTGCACCACGAACACCAAAGCGCGGGCTCGATAATGACCCATCATTAATCAAAGTGCTGCTTGAAGCTGACTTCTGGAGGGCCCGATCCCGTCTCAGACCTGTCTGCCGGTTCCTACGACGATGGCTCACCCCACGAACGCGAGAAGAGGTTTGCCAAACCGAAAGGATGCATTTTACTGGTTGCCATATGGCATAGTGAATTATTTTTTCCGCTTTCTTCCATACATAGGTAACCATTAAAAGGTCCCTTGAAGCGGTGGAGGTCTTCAATGACGGCCAGTTAATTTTTTCAAGTATTGCACTTTTCCGATTTTGTTTTTTACTGGTCGTTGATTAGTACATTGGAGACACTCAAATGTGTTAAATTTTCTGACAACCGATCGACGCAAACTCCGGCTGGATAAGGATCAAGCAAACGGTCGATTTTCAATATTCTACGTCGCTTTTTCCGCCACGCTGGTCGTGATGGTCGGCCCGAAGGAAAGCTTTAGAAAACAAGGACACTTCACCGGTCCAGGATGGACAAGAAAATGGAACAGACCAGCAGCAACATGTGGAATCGGTAATTAGAAGATAGGTACAGCTGATGACAAAAGCTACGGAAAAATATGGAAGGAAATCGTACCAAAGAAGCATGCTGTTTTCTTCCCTTCTTGGGACCCTGTGCTTGGCAGGATTCTTCCATTTCCTCTTTGAAAGATGGTTGGCTTTTGTTGGTGCGTTCGCCATGGCGAAAGATTATTCTTCTCGGAAAGCGGTTCTCCATTCCGAAACGGTTCCAGACTTTCAAACATCCCAGTCCAATCTTAATCAAGAATGCTCGTACGCGACCGAGTGAGATAGGGAGACGGCTTCTCTTTTGCTGGGTGGGTAGGTAGGGAAAGGTCCTTAGGGGTTTTTTCCTCTTGTTTTGTTTTGCTAGTCCTTTGGCAAGCTAAAAGGACGGAGCGGGAAGGCATTTAATCGAACGGAAGAGGAACGGAGAGAAGGGAAAGATCGTCACTAAAACAGGATGTAGGCTCGGATCGTTCATTGAGAGGCACATACCGTTAAAACATGGCCCGATTCTAGGCTGTTATTGTCCTCCTTCTCTGTCCCGTGAATGTCCTATGTTTTTACCGCGCGTATTTTTTTATCACCAAACCCGATCGATCATTTGCTTGGGTTCGCTGAACGGGGGACCCACCCAAATGATGTTTTCTGATGTCGTTTTATATTTCATCGCATGGAGTTTTGCTTCTCCTTCACTCAAGATATTGTCGTATTTTTTAATTCTTTTATATTGCCCTGTCCTGTGTCCAGAACTACAACGTTACTTCTTAATTAGGAAGTCCAAAGAGGACCCCTACGATCCAGAAGCAATTTAGAAATTCGTAAAAAGAAGACATAAAATGAAATGACCTATAAAATGTTTGGAGAAGCAGAAAAGTAGTTTCTGATGGGACTGACTGAGGGAGAGAAGAAATATGTTGCTTTTTACACATAGCGATGAAAATTTCCAATCAATGAAATAAACCCAAAACAAGTTTTACTTTAAAAAAAAACACTCAACTGCATTCCCATGTTTTGCTCCTCAAAAATTAAAAGCTAAAATTAAGTATGGACGATGCGAATGGGAGTATGGGATCGCTCGAATGTTGTTTTACTTCGCCATTCGACGAACGGTCGAAGGCAAGCGAACTGAAAATACGCTGGCGCCATTGTGGAAAGAGGTAACCTGAATCAACAAAAAAGCAACCTACCGAACCTTGGATTCGATGGAATAAGTGAGCGAAAAGTGCAGCACCGGGTGTACAAATCGAAGCTGCAGCAACCACCGCTTTCCGCTTTTCCCGACGAAGCTGACGTACCGTACCGAGAAACACACTCGCTACGATGGTGTGCGTGCGGCTTGGTTGTTCGACGCACCAACCCTACGATGCGTGCCCTGTACACCAACACACCGATCGCTACTTTCACGACTCACAACTACCACCACTGCTTTCATCGTGTACGTACGGCCGCTTCTTCCCGGCCCTTCATTTGCCACACTCGCTAAATTTTCTATTTTCTACACTTTTCTTCCGTTTCGAGGTGGCCGGACAATCACTCAACACACATTATAATCCCTTCGTTATCGGTCGCCTGCGAGCCTATCACAGCGCGTTCACTTATCATACACCGAGCGCTGTTATCAGCAGAACCGTAAATCTCACGTCGCACACGCACGCCGTGGTATATCGCGGACAGCACACTGTTCGGCTTGGTGGTGTGATTTTTTTTCTCGCTTTGCTGTGCGGTAGCGGCAGCCGATTCCGTTATCACCAACCGTGCGCTGCGCTGCCGTGCTGACGGCTCCCGCGAGAATCTATCCAATGAACGAACGCATTCGTGGCTCGCACGATCGCTACCGCGGGCGGGTGCAATGCGGGGGTGGTTGTGGCTCCCCGGGGAGACACTGCTGTCTTCACTGTTCGCACTCGCTGTAGTGGGTCGCTTTCTTCTAATGCACGGGGAGTCGGTATGGACACTTTCGGAATCGCGTGCGCGCGCGCACCACTGCCACTCTCTAGCTCTTTGCTCCTCTCGTAACACCCGGACGATCCCGTACGCGCCGCTGACGGCGGCAAACTGACGCGGGGATGTGAGTGCAATCCGGTGCGACCGTCTAGCAAGGAGAACGCTGTACGGGAGGTAAACGGCGGCGAGAAGTATTACGGTACGCGGCGACGGCCCGGTGGTGGTGTGAGTGGAGGCTTGAAGTGTTTACCTTTGCGAAAGCGAACAGTACGCGGTGTCCGCGCTGTATTCTCGTGTGCTCTCGCTCGCACCCATGTGACGGGATGCTTGCAGCACTTGCGCACGCGGGAGCAAGCTGGTAGAGAGGCGAAGAACGACCTTTTTTCTTCTCACTTCACGCTAATGGATCCGCTCGAGAATGGGTTTTTTTTGTTGCTTGTTTGAACTGTAAACTATTCCCCGCGAGGAACGAGCGCACCGTTATCTGTTTCCTTCTGGTGCATTTGCGCGCTCGGTCCACACACACACACACGGGAAGCGTTGTCTCGCTCCAACCAATTGACTGACAGATGACAGATGGGTCGAAGTAGCCGCAGGGTTTACGGGCTGGAGCGACCACCGTTAAGTAATGCACTGTAGCTTGGCTGGCTCGGTGAAGATGCAATAGAAACTGCAGCACAGAACCGTCTTCAAATCCATCCAGATTCACTAAAGGCTGATACTGCACTGCCGAGCAGTGCTGCTGTTCCTGTACTTTCCAACGACGCCGTCTTTTCCGACGAAAATACCGTGTACCTGGTATCGACGTGCAAGTGACTGGCGAATCGGGCGTTCACCAAACACTTCGAATGCCCGGGCACATCTTCTTCGACTGCTTCGGTCGACGTGTTCTTCTCTTCTTCTGCCGCGCGCCTTTAGCCTGAGACAGCGCGATTTTCAGGGGTGCGAGCGAGAGCGGTACAGCCGACCCTCGGCATCGGTGTTTGGTTGCCTGCTTCGGTTGTGTTTCTTCGTTTTTGTGTTGGCCCTCTTCTCGCGTTAATTTACTACCCATACCAATGGAGCGCCACATGTACGTCGGTAGGGTAGGAAGCGGTGTGAATGCGTGCGTGTGAAACCCCGTACCCTTCGGACTGTAGCCTTCTTGAGCGTACCACTTGGTAAACGCGCCTGCGCTGACGAATGGCATTGGTCGATGCTTATCGCCGTCTCGTCTTCGACCGGAAATGGCCATATACGTATCGGCAATCGTCTCACCGTTTCGTCGCACCATTCCCTTCAACCGTTTTTAATTTTGGTTCCATTGTAAAACGGAACAGCTTGCTCGACAAGAGTAGGAGACCTATCACTTTGTGCCATGAACGCGGCCGCGAGAGAAAGCGAGAAGACATACGTGCAAAAGGCGTGGTCCATTGTACAGGGTAGGAATGAAACGCGCTTCACCCCACTCCTAGCATACGAAAGCCCCTATTGTACGGGAAGTTGTGTAGCGTCATCGCCAGAACCGGTAGGAGAAGCTAGATTATGTACTCGATTCAGATACACACCAGCGTGGAAAGGGAAGAAAACATAAGATTTCTCTCCTATTTCAGCACCCTTCCCTACCAGCCATTTTTTATTTCACCCTCTGCCCATTCCAAGCATGGATTCCCTGCCGCAGCTGTAGTATGCGTGTACCAAACTCATCGGCAAACCAACGCATACACACTCGTCCAAGCTATGGTTAAACGCAATGTTAAATTATCGCTTGCGGTGGAACGGGGAGTGAGACGGTACGAAAATGACTTGAACAATCAACTTCATTATTCTCGCATCG
>JAOEFI010018020.1:0-54961 GCA_034621735.1 Anopheles plumbeus | reverse complement strand
AAAGCACATTTGTTTGCCAAATTCGCGCTATCCATCGTCGAATCCTACCCGAATGTTCGTACAGCGTAGCGTAATTCTTTTCGTAGTGAGCGAAACATTTGAACCATGCTAAGACTATATAGGGCCTATCACAATTTAAAAGACCATTTTTTGTAAGGCAAAACGAGTTCGGAAGGATTATTTTAACATTCAATAGACAATTCAATCTTCACCCAATCGATTTTGCATTTCTCAAAATTGTGTTTGACTGGACGTCTTCGCCGATAGCGTTGGTTTCTTTTTTGTTTTCATTTGTGTACCTGTAGAATTATGAACATGCACATGTATAGCTGTATTCAACTTAACTGAACTGCAAAATATTCAAATTGTTTGGAGAATTGCATAAATATTACGTTGTGACCACTTCAGGGTGAACATAATTATTAATTATGAATTAAATTTACCTATAATGAACGAATATCACAATTCGGATTTGATTGAACGCAAAGTGGCCGGATGAAATTTGGCACGTATGTTTGGTAGCTATAAAGTCAGTTCAAAGTTTTCCTCTCGATTTTTCCAACTTTCACCCTTTCCCGGATAATTGGAGTTCTACTGTATTTATTTTTAAGTATATTTAATCTGTATAAGTATTTTGGAATATTCCGTATACAGTACGAAGTACCATGAGTGGGGTGGAATGTAGGACAACGCATCGAATTCAGAAGTATTCTAACATGTTCGTACAGGCACTGTGGAATTGAGGCAGCATTCTTCTGAACGCCATGATTCAAAAAAGATAGCAAGTCATAGCCACTCAATAGTGGCAAAAACGCCAACAAAACAGTTTTAAAATCATCCAGCAAGTGAAACTAGGCTGTTACGGGATGGAAGGCACTTTCAAAATCATCGAATACAGCGGTAATCGACTAATAGAAGCAATATAGTGCTTCAACAATATATACGATCGTATCAAGCGTCCACATGGTTTACTTCGACGGTGCATAATACTGAACCGAAGCGCGTAGAAAATATTGTACTATGACTCAATTCTTATTCTTCAACCTACTCAGTCTGTGATAAGTTTAAAGACTAAATAGAACTTTTAAAATGAAGAAAGCCGAAATGTCTACCATAATATTACTCACCATAACACAGTACTACGGTGTACGTTGTGTAGAACGTTCAAAACTATTTCAAGACAAAAATCAGGATCACGAATAACAACGTTTTTCCTTTTATTTCATAGATAAATTCCACAACGGATACTATCTGAGTGCATTTCAACCGGTGACACTAATCGCGGCAATATCGCACATAGAACGAACTCACCTGAAACAGGCAGTTGGAGTGATAGAAAAACAAAACCTTGCGGAAACGAAACATACACACGTTCGCAGTATCGACTCATCGTAATAACATCGGAGCAACGCGAAAGCCTTAGACTTTTTCGCTGATGAAGATTCTCTTGCAGTATGAGCGCATTGGGGGGAACTAAGGGGGAGCGTAATGCCAAGCCCAAATTCGCAGCATTAGACATCAATAAACTCTACATAACGAGTCGAGTAAGAGTTTTGCCCACATGGTTGAAGAAAATGAACAGCTATACTTATTGTTACTTAACCTTTTCAGGGCGAATCTCTTGAACCTTCGACACAAAAAAGTGCCGCACCGCGTAAACATGGTATGCAAAGTTTGGGAAAGGTGCCATCGGCCCGTCGCGCCCCGGCGAATCTTCCATCCTTGAAGGCCGAGGTCAGCAATCCTACCGATCAAGCCGGCAGCTGGGGCAACGAACAAAACAGCAACACTATCGAGGGACAGAACAACTGTAGCAGTAATCCAAGCTATCCTTCGAACAACAGTTCATCGGCGAGTTCTGCAGCCTCATCTAGTAACTCACAAAATCAAGCATCGCTAAATAATTCTTCTGGATCAACATGGAACACGGTAGGTATAATTGTATGTATACAAGCATTGTTTCATCTTCTAAACGGAGTGATAAATTCTCGATTCTTGGTAATACACTTCCACAGTTGCCAAGTTTCAATCATCTAGATCTTGAATAGATACGAAAAAGATATGTTTAGTACTTGTTTTGTTACTCAAATTAAGACCAGTTCCCTAAATATCTTTAGACAATCTTTCCCTTTGTCGCTCCTTATTGCTGTACCTCTACCAGTTTTTGATAGTGTCGATGTACAAGAAGCGTATGTGAACACTGATACTATCAGTGTTCTATATAGTCCCTGCTTCGACTGTCCTGGATCTCATACCTACGTAAGCTTGCTGCATTTGTTGAGATTATTACGTTCGGTCACTAGTCTTCACTAGAAGTCGGAACTAATCGTACGAGGTGATAAAGCGCCCACACACTTGAGCAACATTCGGCAACATTTGATGCGGTAGCGTCAAATTGGGCTTCCAATTTTGTTGTTCGGCTAGTCAACTTGCACCTAAATTTTCATGTTGCAGGCACAAACATGAAACTCAATTATCACTGTAAAAACCGGCAAACATTTGATGCACAACCTTAAAGTTGGACTTTTATTTTGTTGTTCCAATGTGACCCCGTTAAAATTAACTTTGCAAGCTAATTGACCGATTAACAAATTTGACGTCCAACTGAACGATTGTGCGTTAAATGTGGTCCGCGAACCAAAATAACGTTGTAATTCGGTTAAGTATCAGTGCTGAATGCAGATGGTCAAGTCCGAGAAGAGGGGCAGACGAGCGGGTGTGCGAACGCGGTGACCTGATTTGTCAGGCAGTTCAGGGTACTCACTGATATTGGTGAAACTGGGGGTACGGAATGCATCTTCGCCAACGGGGAAGTGTATTCGATGGTAAGGTTTGTGTAATAGCTGACAAATAGGGATCTCCTACTCTGGACAACGAGTCCGTTGGTTGCTCTATGCATTATTGCGAACCTATGGTAGCTTTGCTCAGTTTAAATTTGAGTTATTGTTATTTGAGTTTAAATTTGAGTTAGTAGGGGAAAACCTAACAGGAGAACCAGCAAAATAGACAGGAGTTTTGACATATTTTTCTTTATTTCTCTTTTTGTTTCGTTCAGAACGAGTTCCCCTCTCTGGACGGCACTGGCTCGAGTGGTATAAGCGTCAACAAAATGCAGCACAACCAAAACCATTACCCGGGAGCACCACAAATGAGTCTGAGACCGCAAATGGATGCCGCGAGTTGGATTCTGCAGCAAGGAGTTGGTGGTCGTGGGGGTGGTTCCATTGGTGTGATTCCCATGGACCCGAATGCAAATGGTCCAAGTGGGCCACATACCAACCAGCAGAACACGATAGTAGCGCCTCAAGCTTCACCATTGCCTCCACAGTTTCGGGCTTTGTTGCCACCGTTTATGCGAGGAAGCGACAGTGCTCCGACGGGAGGGGTCAACGACGTGGGGCTTTCCTCACCGCAACTATCTCATGCGGTGCCTTCGCAGATGGCGATCGATTCCAGAAACAACAACCCCAGCGGCAGCGGCAGCAGCAACATGAACAATGCTATGCCAAATTTTGCTCAGTCTCAAAACCTTACTCCACAGAATCATCCTCATCAGCCGACGTTAAATCATCATCATCAGTCGCAACAGCATCGCAACAATGGAGGAGGAGGAGGAGGAGGAGGCAGCAGTGCTGGTGTTGGTGGAGCAGGAGGAGGTGGAAGCAACTACTCCCCGATGCCGATCCCACAATCTGGCAGAATGCGCGGCGTCGGCGCAGCCGGCAGTTCAGGTGGTGCTGGAGGCAACGAAAGAGGAAACGGAGGAATGTATAATGAACATCAGTACGGCGGTCGACGAGGCAATCAGCCACCACGCCATGCTAACCGAGGCAATGGCGGTGGTGGTGGAGCAGGGTCTAACGCGGGCATGGGTCCGAGATCCTCTGGGGGCGGGAGTGGCGGTAGTAATAGCGCTGGAATGAATGAAGACAGTCGTAATTCGCATTCGTCTTATGGTGGTATGCTAATCGAGCAGGAAATAGTTGTCCGACCGATCATTCGCGACGAGGAACTGCAGAGACTTGAAGCAATCGCAAAGGATGAAGGATGGGCCAAGGACTACGAATTTGACTACAACCAGAAGCTCGAGTTTTCAGATGATGAATCGGAGCCGAATCTTGTACCTGTTACGATGAAGGATAAGGATCTTGGCAATGTTTCGAAATCGGAGGAAACTAATATTAGCAACAACAAAGAAATCGATCGTGATGCTAGATTTGATAGCAATGAACGCATGGAACGGGATCGTATGGGACGCGAGCGTGAGCGTGAAAGAGACCGTGATCGAGAACACGTTGTTGATAGAGAACGAGATTCCCGTGCTGCACCACAAGCCATGCAAACAAACGGATACACTGGGCGTACTGCGGGAGGGGGTGCTGGCAGTTCGAATGTAGTGGGCGGAGTCCTAGACTCTGCAGAAGCAAAAGAACGTTTGAAGCAGCGTCGAGAAGAGGATCAGAGACGTGAGATGGAACGTAAGCAGGCTGCGGCTAGGAAATTGCAAGAACTAGAACAGAAGCTTAGCCGAAAGAAGACTGAAGAAGCGACTACGGCCCCAGGAGCATGCGGTTCGGCAAGTAATAATGGCAGCGTTACACCAGCGTCTTTTAACACCGGGGGGCCATCTAGCAACCCGGAAGACGGCAAAACAATAGGAACTAATATCATGGAGCAAGCGATTGATCGTTCTGCTATATCTGTCAAGATTCGTGGTAAAAGTGGAGATCGCAATGATCCGAGAGATATGCGTTATGAGTTCGGTGGAGTGAGTAGTGGCGGTCGACACGATCGTGAGCAACGTGATCGTGAGTCTGCAGGTGGAGGCGGCTTAAGCAGCTGGGACATGCCTGCGTTTTCAAAGACGTTCCAATCCAATTTGCCACCCAGATTCCAAAAGCGAAAATTAGAGCGTAATACATCCGGAACGAATCTGCTACCAGCTAACAGCAATAGCAACACCGGCCGTAGTAGCATTCCTGCTGGTGGAGCCTCTAGTGCCGGCTCGCATACTGGAGGTCGGGACTGTGATGTGAAGAGTGGAATTCCATTCGCTCAGCAATACGATCCACGATTTATACACAATCAACAGACGTCCAGCAAGACTGCCACTGGGCGACGTGTCACGACGACAAGCGGAGCGCTGACTGCTAGCGACGGCGATGGTGCACCGGCAGTGATGCGCAATTCATCTGCAAGGGATCGGGAAGAGCGCGAACAGCAGCAGCACGACCGTGAGCAACTTCATGATTCCGATCATCGCGACAATATTCCGCGAGAGATTATGAAACGTCGGCTGGATTCCGCGGAAGAGGAAGATCAATTCGTTCGAGGAACCAACCGAGATGCGTCAGGAGGAAAGTCACATATGGGAGGAGGAGGAGCCGGACGTACAACGCCCCAGCTGGCTCGGAGTGTTTCGGAATGTTCTCAGCGTAAGACAAGCGTTTCAAGCGACGACAACCATCATGGACCGTATCATCATCACCATGGCATGCCAAGCGGGAAAGGTAGCGGTAACACGCGCGAGCAGCTGCTCTGGGATACGGAGGTTGACAGGGACGAACGCTCCCAATCATCGTCATCGGGGACGCTGGGTGTCGGCAAAGACGGATCTTCGTCGACGTCGTCTGGTCCAGTGGATCGACAACGCGATACGCCGCCACGGTCAGAACGCGAACCCAAACAGATACTGCAGCGCGTTAAAGAATCTATACCACCAACGTTACCCCACGATGACGTCGAAGTTGGTAGAAAAGACGAAGCAAAGATTGGAGACAAAATGTCGCATGATGGTGGGCAGGCTGGCTTGCGAAAATCTGTCACGGAAGTGACAGCTACAGAGGGCAGCGGAGTTGGAAATCTTATGAAGCCTTGGGCCGAGTGTGATCATCCGCCCAGTACTGGCGGAGAAGCAGTACCCGGAGAATCTTCCGAGTTACCACGTAAAGGATCGTCCTTCTCTCAAGATGTTACTGCACTAGAGTGTACAGCAATTTATTCAGATGAGGGTAAGGTAGCAGTAACACGATCGGATGGCACAAATAATACTACAATAAAACCGCCAGCGGCTGGTGCGACAATAGCAACGATGGCCACTTGTGCAAAAGAACCGATTGATGACAAACATAACGCATCCCGATCACAACAGCACCAACAGCAACACGGCGGAAATAAAAAAGGCTTGTCTACAATGCAGCAACAGACTCGCGACAACAATAGAAGACATGATTCACGCGGTAGCAACAGTGGCGTTAGTGGTGGCATACGTGCTAACTACAACAGTTCTGTTGGTGGTGGTGGCTATAACCATCGTGGCGAAGGAGGAGCTGGCGTTTCAACTAGGGGTGGAGGTGGCAGTTGGAATCGATCTCGTGGTGGCGGCCGCGTTGGTGGTCGGAACTACAATCAAGACTATTGGAGCGAATCAGAGTTTTCAGAGGAAGGTTTCGATGAGAATCATCAACAACAATCCAAGCAGCAGCAACAGTACCACCATCAGGCACAATATCGCCATTCGATGTCATCTGGTTTATCCGGGGGAGTAGTGGGAGGAGGAGCACCCCTCAACACAGGATCCAAGGAAGGCTTTACCCCACGCGGTGAACCTTCGCGTCGTGGTCGAGGTGGCGGAAACACTGGCGTAAGTGCAACATCGTCCTCGTCGACTACGTTCCGTCAAAAGTCCGGCGTTCCGATTGTCAACACCGGCGGAAGTATCGGTAAAAAAATGGAAGGGTACGGTCCACCAAACGCGAAGAGTCCGTTTGGTGGTAGTAGTGCCGCTGGTGGCCCAACTTGTGACGACAGAAGTCTTAACACTGGAGCATCATGCAGTGGTGACGATCGGGCTAAGGGAAAGGTCGGAGGTGCAACGATAGTTGGTAGTAGCCTAAAAGTTCCCGCTGTTGGTGGGAAAGGAGTGGACGAACAGCGCTGCGACGGCAAAGGAAAATCCTCTAGCATTGGAGTAGATAAAAAAACCATTGGTGTGGTTGTAGAGCAAAAAGATGAATCTCATTCCGGGATGGAAAAAAGCACAGCCAACAAAAGCCCTGGCGTCGGTGAGGGTGGATCAATATTGGCAGCAGTAGATAATACAATGTCGAAGGAAACAAGCGTTCTGGATGGAGATTCGATCAAACAACAGCAGCAGCAATCGTCATCGTCCAATAATCTTTTGCTGCATAAGGACGATAATAAATCTCGTGGCTTAAGCACGACGTCGGTGACACATACAAAGAATGTAGCGTCGCAGCAATTGCAGAAAAATGCTTCATCTGCCACACCTAATAACGCTCAAGATTCTTCGGCCTATCGAGGCAACATTGCAAACGCCGGTGGAGGATCGGTTGGAAACTACCGGGGCCCAAACAGCCACCTCGTTCCACGTATAAATAAGCAACAGCAGCAGAGAAGCCAAGTAAAGCTTGATAGCGATGACTCTGCCGGAGATGGCACGATTCCGGGATCAACATCATCGGCCACAACATTAACAACAACGAGTAGCATTGGCGATCGCGGAGCGACATCTTCATCATCTTCACCAGTTGTCACAATGCAATCGACGTATTCTGGTGACGTAACTGTAGCCGGTATGCTTCTTGGAACAGGTGCCGGGCAACAGATGATAGAAAAGATGCCCCCCTTGAGCGTATCGTCTTCAACTACCAAGACTGATAATAGTAAACATCTTCTAGATGGCAGCACGCCCCCGGTGAATACGATCATATTTGAAAATACTAACTACAAATCGGCTGCATCGGCTGGCGCAGGTAATGCCACCACTGCCGTTGTACCAACTGGTGGATCCAACTTGGGCGTGAAGCGCCAGCAAACTAGCGTCAATTCAGGTGGTTCCAAAGGATCACTGGACGACAACAGTGGTAACTGCGCATCCTTCAAGGGAGGTGCTATGAAGGAGATTTCCCCCGGGCCGTCGGTTGTTGCACCAGTTCCGGTGGGAACGAAAACGCAGCAACCGATAATGGGACCTTCGCCTCATCGTCCCGTTCCATCATCAGCTGGTGGTGGATTGCAACAGACCATTGGCGGCAATGCGCAAACGGTTCTCTCGGCAAGCGTCCAACATCAACAGTGTAAATCTAACGTAATTACAAGCGCACTACAGGGAATGACATTCCCGAAGACGGATGTTGAATATGACAAGGAGATGAAAACATACTCCTTCGAAACGGAGATTAGCCATCTGATCGATGGTAGCAAAGTGGTCAAGCAGCAGTCAACAGTGACTTCGAGTGCATCTGCGGCCAGTCTATGTCTCTCAAAGTCTATCCATGCATCTGGAGGGGGCGGTGGATCGGCTTCGGGGCCAAACATGATCTCCCCCTCTACGGCCGATTTGAACATGAAAATAGCGAGCGTAAAGAAGGTCTGGGAAATGCCCACTGTACCGGAGCAAGCTGGCAGCACTGGTGTTGTATCAGACGATCCATCAGTCAGTGGAGCTGGAGGAGCTGGTAGTGTGCATCTTTCATCGAATTTTGTGACTGGTCCACATCAATCGCATCTGTCGCAGTATCAGCACCCACATTCCATGGGCGGTCATCATCCGCACGGTGGCCAATCGTCTTACGGTCCGTTTGGACCGGAACAAGGTGCTGGTATGGTGGATCACCACTTCAGCAGCGCCCCCGGGAGTAACAAGTCCAATTCTCCTGGAACGGTGGATGGAAGTGTAGTCGTGGTGGGTGGTCAAGGTGTTGCGGATTGCAACGATGGCTCGAACGGCGGGTATGGTCAATCCCAGCACCACGCATCGCAACCGCATCATCAGCAACAACAGCAGCAACAGCAGCAGCAACAGCAGCAACAGCAACAGCAGCAGCAGCAGCAGCAGCAGCAGCAACAGCAGCAACAGCAACAGCAGCAACAGCAGCAGCAACAACAGCAAGCGCAACATCAGCAACAACAGGCGCAACAGCAAGCACAGCAACAGCAACACGCACACAGCGCACAGCACCAGGCTGCAGTGGCCGTAGGAATGGGTCTCAACAAGCACCCCGTAGCTGAAGTACTGGCCGCTGCTGCTGCAGCAGCTGCAAATAGCGCCAATGTGTGCAAGGTCAAGCCAACACAGCAAGGTGGCTTACATCAGTCGGGAAGCCTCGGACTCTCGCCACCACCCCAGATGCAGAGTGGCACGATGCCATCGGCGCCGCAACCGCCATACTATCCGGCACAGTATGGCGTATCGGCGATCCCGTCGCCTCCGGCCGTCCTTTACAATTCACCTGCGGCCGCTGCCGCCATGACATCCCAGGGGGGCCTCTACAATGCATTCCAGATCGAACCTAGTTCCCGCTCACAATTTTCACAGTTCCCGGGCCATTACGGGACCTCTGGTACGGCGGGACCGTACAATGCTTACATGACCGCCACGCCCGCCAACTTGCAGACGGGCCCTACCCCGGAGATGTATCAGAGTCTCACGTCGCAATTCCGCATGGGCTCGGTGCAGTCACCCTACAACCAGTCTAGCCAGATGAACAACCCGAGCACAATGCTGATCTCTTCTAGCAACAGTTCGCTGATGTCGTCATCAGTGAAGTCTTCCTCGCAGCAGATCGGTGCAATTGGGCAGCCGAAAAGTGGCGGCTCCGTCGGGCAGCCACCGTACGGGCAGCAGTATCTTGGCATGTACCCACCATCAGCATTGCAGAATTCCGCTGCTAGCTACTACTCCAACTCGGCCGGCAGCCAGAATGCATTCTTTGGTGCTGGTGGGGCTGGCGCAACCCAGAACGCCTATGGCATTCCGGCGGTCGCGGCAGCCAGCATGTTCGGTGGTCACGGTGGTCAAAATCCGTCGAACGCGCCTCAGCCGCCACCACCGCAGCAGCAGATGCCCAACTACGGCTCGCAGTTTCTCAACTCGCCACTGCTTGCCACCAACCCTTCGATGGGTCAACAGCAGTACCGCGGCGGACCAACAAACAATTCCCAGCAACAGCAGCAAAATGCAGTGGCCGCTGCAGCTGCGTACATGAAATCAAATCAAACACAACAATCGTCCCATATGCAACAGCAGCAACAACAGCAACAGCATCAACAGCAGCACCAACAGCAGGATACAGTGAGTTACTATCCATTTTATCCTAAGTAGGCCGCTGTGTGATTGTTGCTGTGACAAAGGCAGACGTAAGGTTAGAGTAGGCACGATCCCAGACGGACAGGATCGATGGATGTGTGCTTTTTTTCATTTTGTCTACGTTTTGTTTTCGGCCTCCAGTTACGCGATAATGTCCTTGCCCACGTCAGTTATGCGTTTGTTTATCTCTTCGAACCTATAATATCAGCCTCGTATTGGAAGTTATTGTGTTTTGAATATCCAGTTTATACAGCTTAATATACGCCTTTGGTCGAATCCGTATATCTAGAGAGGCCGCAGCCAGCATAGAGAAAAACACATTATTGTATCGAACTATAAAATACATGAGATGCCCGAAGGCTCTCCTAAAACCACACATGTGTGTTGTCCTAAACCACTATCCATTGTTTTTAAGAACTAGAAGCAGAAAGAGTACGAGTATAACAAAATAGTATTCCTATAATAAATTGGTTAAGACGCCTAACTTAATATTCTGGCACGATTGCATGGTTTTGTCTTTTTTATGATTCTCTCGTTTTTTTATACTTTTTTTTATTGTGCTTGAATGTGTGATAGAGTGAATGTGTGTGTTTTTCCACCCGCCGAGGAATTTTCCTTCACGTAATGGTTTTGCTCGACCTAGATGTCGCAGTATCAGTTACAACGGGAACGGAGGTTTCACATCTATGCTGTTGTATTCGAACCTCGAACATCTTCAGAAAAATTTCATTTTGATTCAGAAACATATTAATATCAAGTGGTTGATAGTGAAATTTGTCATTATTTTATAATTCTGAGCGACCACCTTTATTCAATTTTCAATATTTTGTTTGTCAAGAATATTTACTTTTGTTTGAATTTGTCTATTTATTTTATAATTCTGAGCGACCACCTTTTTTCAATTTTCAATATTTTGTTCGTCAAGAATATTTACTTTAAAAAAATTCTTTATTACGTTGTTGCTAGGTAGAACTTCGTTCATCCGAAACAAACATGTCGATGTCGGGAAAACTCTTGTTCCCGCTTATCATTTGCTTATTGTTTATGTGCAGCATTTTCTGCCATTACTTGCTTGCGTTCGATATGGTTGAAGGTTTGGTAGTTTCGTCCAACTTAACAAAAATATATCTAACAACGCCTCATGCGTGGTTTATCGTTTTTATGTTTTTAGTGGGATCTTCAAAATCAACTAATGCAGCATCAGCAGCAACAACAGGTGTCAAACCAACCGCAGCAACCACAATCTTCTCTTCAGCAACAGCAGCAGCAGCTACCACCGGGTGGTCAACAGTCCCAAAATGTCCAGCAGTCGGGCCACAATCGTAGCATGATGCATCCGAGCCAAGGGTCCAATCAACTGGTCAGTACCGGCGGTAATGCTGCCGGCGGCTCGGGTGGCGGTACTGTGGGGGTTGGGTGTGTTGCAAGCAGTGGTGTCGGTAGTGGTGGCAACGGTGGGGCCGTTAGGCCTCCACCGCAAGTGCAAGGTCCAGGTCCCTCGGGAACTCAGCGATATCCATCTCCTATTCAACGACCTACGAACTATTCACAGGCTCCGGTTCCTGGTCTACAGCATCAACCACGTTCAAATCGACAAGTACCAGGTCATGGACAGCAAGGCGGTGGTCAGCAGCCAGGAGGCGGATCCAACATGGGTCAACTGATGAACAACGCCAACAAACATTATTATGGAGGAAACCGGGGTTGAGTGCCCGTAAGGCGCAGCAATGTTGTAATCTGAACTGTAAGCCTGGCCGCGAAAAGTAATGTATAGCTAAATTGGATAAGAGCGTGGCAAAATTTGGCATCCCTCTTTGTCTAGCTGTCCGATGGGGTATAAATTGTATTTGACTGCGAACACGTTTTCCTCGCGGTATTATAAGTTGATATACGCGTAACACTTCCTTTCTACTCGTATGCATTGAGGTTCCCAGATGTCAGGATATGAATATGAATATGTGTGTATGAAAGGGCCATTCCTAGAAACGAATCTACGTGCACTGTCCTGACTTTACTAAAGCTATAGCTGTACACCAGGTATCATACCTTATTGAGAGGACAGGAGGAAAATAGTCGGAAAAAACAAGCTTCATTTTCATATTGAATCCAACAGAAATAGAAGTCCACGATCTTAATGAAAATATGGTCAACGCAAACACGTCATAAGTTATCAATGCGTCAAGCATAGGTATGATGAGCGATTCAGCACGAGCTCAAACAGACCACTGCATCGACGCATCATCGCATTAGCATGACTGGAACTGGTTAGAACGTATAGGGTCTGTAACTTCTCAAAAACTTTTGACCATTAAAAACCATTAAGACATACTGCTCATTGAGATCATACGTGCATCAAACCATCATTCACCAGCTGGCCGTCAAAACGCTTTCCCGAATGCAGTTTTGAAACATACTTTAAATTTGGAAGCTAAAAATACAAAAAAACTGGTGTGCTGCAAGATTCCTAGAACAAATCTGTGTATGTAACTGTCTGGGAAGTAAATTACCCGGTAAAGGGAAATTGCTGCACACTAATTAACCGTTGCATCAACCCACGCTCTAGAATATAAAATAGTAAAGAAAACATCAACTACATCAACACAAACTAAAATGAACTGAGGCATACAGTCAAAGCTCGGACAAGTCCGTCTAAAAGCTATGAACAGTAATTAGTAATGTGGAGATATTTATAAACGATTAGACCTATAAGAGTATCCTTAAAACATCATGAACAGCAACCATCACCGGAATATTGCGGACTTAAATCTAATGCAAGCAATCGCTCATATTCCTCCACATGAAACTAAGCTAAGAGGGTGGTAGTAGTTTGTAAAGCTTTGCTACCGCTGACATGGTGAATAATATCCTACGGCATGGTTGAAATTGATGGAAACATGAATGTTTGCTTGAGTGTGTGTATGTGTGTGTGTGTTTGTGTGTTTGTAACAATTCAATGCTGCCAGTTACTTGTGAAACGAGTAGAAATAACACACTGTAGACAGCCCATCCAGATCGAATCCACCTATTTGCAGATAAAATGGACATGTTACGAAAAGAAAAACAAGCTAAAACAAATGATGTTTCTGGACTGGGGGAATTGATAAATTAATTTTAAAAACTATAAAAAAATAATGCACGGGCATGCTATAATAATACAGGTCATACGGTAAAATATAAAAGCATTCGATGGATGTAGAGGAATGAAATAAAAGAAGAAAAAAAACAGCTTAATGTGGAAGCACCGACATAATGGCTGAACGCCAATATGGAGATATTCCGAAAACGTCTACAACCAACACGGTCTAAACTCTGCGGACTGATAAAAATGACGAAATTGTTAAAAAATATAGCAATGTGTATTTCTCGCAGTTTTCCTTCTAACCACCAAGACGACAGTCTACAGACGTGGGAATCCTATGGAGCCCAAACGACGGGAGTTTAATTGGCGGGAAACCAATCAACAGCGGAAAACTTCCAAAATTTATATTGTTTTTCCTCAGTACCGTTAGAATCAACAATAGGTTTTCAAAACGATGGAAATAACATGGTACTGCAAATATCGACTCTGCAAAATTAATGTACCATACCTCAGGCATACATGAGTTTAGTCCGTTCTACTATTTTGTTTTTTAAACGAAAATGCCACGAATTTTAATGACGGCCGTTATATGAAATGGATTCTCGTGTTCAATTGTTTGTAGAAGGCGATTATCTTCTTCGTGCGGATAATATGTTGAAAATTCCAAACTATGTTTCTAGCACAGACGCAATGAACCTAGTGCGAAATATTTATTGATTCAAAGAAGTTGAACAATCATACACGCTATTCTAGATTTTTATTTTTGGAAGAAATGCATTACGAATATGTGGATGGCTGCGCTTCCTAATCTTGTGGAATCGCTGTACGCAGTGATCTACATTGTCATCCACCTACGGTTTTTTATTCAAGGACACTGATTGAATTTTACTCGTCCAGCGAAATAAATGTTGCTTTGATTTGCTCCTTATGCGACAAACTCACCCTTATGTCCGGTACGATTGTATATTAGGTCTATTGATCTGTCCATGCATCTCTGCAAACATCATGGCGGTTTCCGCGGCCTTGTACCAAAACAACAATCGCAGTAAATTGCTGACAGTTGGGCTAACGGATAGTAGTTAGTAAAGGATGCTTTGTGCGATATAATCATAGGTATCATGGCAAATGCTGTAATCTATTGCATCTAAGATGATCTTATCTTCAATTGAAGCATGTGAGCAATGATTTAACTGGAACAATACGGTCCGAAACCGAATGAAAAAAAAATGACCTAACAATGGAACGAAAAACAAGAACAAAGAGTATGAGCACAGGCTTTGCAGAAATCGTGTCGTGAAAAAAATACACCAGTGGACATTGTAAGAGTTGCCGGAACATTCGCAGTAAAAATGATCAAATAATACAAACACGCTTCTAATAGTGATTTCAACTTAAGCAAGTCTGATATCTTTAAAATTGGTTCTAAGCAACTAAAAACAAAATGGAAATGAATTATATTGTTTATACATTATTGAATGGAATTAAATTTGCTAAATTTATTCGTCTTATTTGCCGAACATATTATTCAACTCTACTAAAATTAGAATAAAACATTTGAAAGCAATTTTGATTATTCAGCGTAGCTAAATTATCGATACACACGGATACGCGTTTAAAGGTGTTATTATTTTATTCAAACTTCATACAAAGATAAAGATTTGCACATGGACAAAATCAGAAAAGCAGAGCAAGCAAACATTACACAAATCCATAACAAAGGGCTAAAATGATAAGAAAATGAAGATAGTATTGAAATAAAGGGAAATATATCGTAAAAATCTGCACCTTGATATGAAAACGTTTATGTGAATCTACAGAAACGTTGGTGTTCACGAAAAACAAAATGATTTATTTATGAAGCAAAGAAAAAGTAAATGAACAGAACATGGATATCAAAAAATGCATAGAAGCCACAAAAATGATACACCCAGAAAAAATCGAACAACATTTAGGAGAAATAGAAGAATCCTAGATTGAAAATAATGAAACCGTTCGGGAATTTGCAAACAAAACAAAGTTTATAACATTTAACATTGGACCGAATAAAGTGGATATAGAAAATTAAGAAAGATGCGTTTCGTTTATTTCTTGGTATGTAAAGGCAAGGTAAGGACAACGGTGGAGAGTATTGCGTGTGTTTCCAATTGCCCGGCTGAGCCCAGATTCTCAGCCTCTCAATGATTTTGGGCATGCGTCAATGAATCTCTTGCTACGGATTTTCTGTTTGATTCACACACTTTCTAATTTCAACTAAACTTTTTTTAAAGTTTTCAAATTTTGTTAGCGCCTATTCGGCTGCGCCAACAATGAGTCGTGTGGTTGGTTTGTCTATGAACTTGTTTTATTCATCTTCAAACTTCGACTGACTGACGAAAAGTAGCGCAATCGCTTCCGTTGCTGCATTGCCAGCCGGGGCTGTGTTACTATGGATCCGCTGTAAAAGTAACGCGGGTCCTGTGCTGTCGTGTGCTGTGTATCTATATGTATTGAACATTACAAAATCGGTGAACGGTTCAAAATCACCACAATGAGTAAATCTGCTTTATTAAAATTGCTTGCTATTTTCTTATTTTTAAGCCGAAATGTAATGCGTGGTGTCACATTGATATTACATATGAAAATTAGTTTAACGAATAACCGGCATTTCGAGTCGACTTTTATCGGAATCTTGTATTGTATACATCTTGTCATACCTAAAATGTATAAATTGTCTAAACATTGTCAAACGTCATGAGGCATGTCAAATAATGATCGATCTCTTATGGTAAGATCTGGCATCATCGGGTTCCGTAGCTCAGTTGGTAGAGTCTCCCTCTCTCAACCCGAGTGACGTGGGTTTACATCCCGCTGGCCCGATCCAGATATTGGCTTCTCAATAGCCAGCCTTTGTGTAAAGACGCAGAGATGCTGTAAAAATATCTGAACATACAGTCAAACGACGTTACAGTCGAAAGGCTAAAACAGAGGTGGTACGCCTCTGAATAGGACGTAAGAGAACAAAAGTTCAACTTTGCCTAGGAGGATATATCCTAGCTCGCAGAAACAGAAGGAGAAGATCTGGCATCTGCTGTCTACCTGTTTTTTGCCTCCATGCCTTTCAAATTACGCCACTTTCGGTCTTACGACTTTATGCACGTGTTCGCTTATTACTTACTTACTATTCTTTCTTACTTACTAACTTACTTACTTACTTTCTTGCTTAGGTGGCGCTACAACCCCTGAGCGGTCTTGGCTCGCTTCTGGCTCGGAGCTGTCTTCGATGATTTTCACCACGTCGAAGGATAGTTTTCAAGTATTACTTTCTTAAATATATTATAATAATACGTAAAACAGCAACACCTTAATTTCAACATTAAGGTTGTGAAAAACAACATCTATTTAACACTCGCGATTCTTTAAAAAAACAAATTCACACAACGAATTTTTATAATCAAAATATATATTACCGAATAGTTCGCCAGAGCTGCTTGTTCATCCTGTAAGCATGGATATTATATAAGTTGCCCTTATGTCTCCGAAAGACGAAATTTTTGAAGATTTTGAACACGAACTTCGAACAAAACAAACTTGGTAAAAATCAAATGTTGTTTTGATACAAAAATATATGTTTGATGGCCACTATGCTCAAAGAGTGCGTAAAATCACCAACACACTCTCAGAATGGTCGGCTGACATTCCGTCCGGTAGATCTAGGTGTGACAGAGTTGAAGTATAAATCGCTTTCAGCGATCTCGTTCCCGCACACTGTATTGCCTTGGCACATGCCGGACGAGTCTCTCACTGATGGTTGGTTGGGTGTAGTCAACACTACAGTTTAGCTTCGACCGCTGTGCGGTACTGATGTTGCTAGAGTTCGGTTTGTTCGGCCTTAACGTCTAAATCTTCTTGTTGGAGAGCGCTAGAAACCTAAGCAAGCAACGAACACAAATTTAACCTGCGTTCAATATCAGCATCCGACAGGTAGTTTACTTATACAGTGTTATAAAGATGCAAGTCGAGTGAAAATTTGTTTTCGGTGGCTTAAAAACGTGTTGATGAAGCAGAGAAAAAATTGATAATATTGCTAAAGATGTGCCGTTTTGTGTTTGGGAACAGTGTAAGGAAACGCAATACGTGGTCAACGTTTTCAGAACATCATCTTGTGGTGTTTGAAACTGCATGCATGTGAATAGTGTCTGTATCACTGGCGTAAGCGCTGTTGCAGATGATTTTGTGTTTTGTAATGTAACAGCCGGACGATTTCGGCTATCGATTTTTCGAGTGTGCGTTGCCGATAAAACTGAGTCTTATCTTGAAGCTTCTATGCAACCAGCTTTCAGCAGCGTCTACGACAGGAAGATGAAAGAGTGACGAACGGTTTCTAGTTTTGAAAATCGTGTAACATCTGTGCTTATTGGTTATATAAACGTAGCAATGAAGGAATGTAGTGCTTGGTATTTTCACGAACGAATCAAGTTCTTCAATGCTTGGCACAGCTTTGCACATGCTGGTTGCATCGGTTGTGTTTTTGAGTTAAAAGAGGCTGCAGCTGAATTTCAACATTATCGTTTTTTTTTTGTAAAGCGCGTGTGACGAAAAACAATAAACAGGTATAAGCTCCTCAGATATGAATGGTTCAACACAAATAACCAGAAGTAACATATGCACCTTTTCGGGCTTCAGAGAGAGGATATCTCCCCATCCAAGTCCAAATCTCAGAAAAGCATTTAGAATAGCCTGAAAAGGAAATTGCAGGCAAAACGGAAACGCCGAAAACAAAGATGCGCCGCAGAACACCGAATAGTAAAGTTGTTTCCATCAGGTACCCGAGTAGAGTGGAAGGCTGGCTGGAATGTTTCGGTAAGTTTGATTTCTTCTTTTCTCTTATCCCCAGATAGCCTAGCCATGCTAGCATATATTGTATGTTATTCGTGTTGAAGCTGTTCAAAAGAGGTTTACTCGCGCCATGTTAAAAAGCCTTCCATGTCCATCGTATCGTGTCAGTTCGTTGTTTCGTTTGTTTGGGCTCGAAACATTAGCAAACCGCGGAACTGCTTCCCAATGCTTGTTTCAGTCAGTTTGCTAAATAGAACCATAGAAGCGTCTGCACTGCTTGCGTCTGTTCGTTTTTCACCCCTCACCGGGGCCTTAGATCAAGGAATCTTTTGTTGGCTGACTTATTCCGTTCAACAAATTTTGATAGTGGTGACCTCTTGATCCAAAAGTCGATAGCTTGATGGAGCTCAAATCTGGAACATATCAGGTTTAATTGTTGAGGGTTGACTTTGTGACTAGTACAAAAAATTTATTATGCATTTGTTGGTATTTTGGGCATTTGTTCTGGCGGTAGATTGGACTACAAGATTGCTTTTCTGATTTCATACATTTTCTACCATATCGTCCAAAACTGCATGCCGATAATTTGGGAGTCAGTTGATTGAACGCTTTGTCGGAATAAGAACTATCAAAACAGTGTTCGAACGCTGGTTAAAAGTATCCCACTTTAAAGTTTTGAGCAACATTTAAAGTTTCGTCACGTTCGAAACGTGAACGGTATCTGATTTATAAGGGCAAGCAAAATGTTGCAAGCAAAGCAAAGGGCAAGCAAAAGCTTATTTGGAAACAACCCATTATATCTAAAAAAAAGTCACTAACGGTACACCCATTATAGCCAGAGCTAATGGAGATTCGTTTCCTTCCGGTTCGTTTAAATTATTGTTGATTTCGATTACCTTTCACGTTTTGAACTGTTCACTAGGCTAGAGTAATGAATAGTTATTGAACTAATAGCCTCGATGTATTCTCTACAATACTATTGCATTGGTTATATGTTTACCACATAGTAAATGTAAAGTACAAAATTCATTTTTTCTGTTTTTACATGCATTAGTATAAAAACCTCCAAACATCCTCATCGTGAGAGTAATGTAGAGTAAACGAATCAAATAAACGAGTCAAACTGAATCCTATGCACTTTTTATTTTAGTGACATGTGCCTCGACGTTAGGGCGTTCTTATTCTGTGCAGCTTCTTTTCCCTTTTATCGTGCGATCGTATTAACAGGCACGTATCGCATGCCTAAACGTGTCCCAGAAAAGGCATTTTATCATACATAAAAATTGTAACCTATTTTTGTTGTTGTTATGAATCACCCTTGGCAAAGTGGAGCATCAAAAATTGCATTATTATACAGTTGGAATCTCGGTGGGAGTATTCAGGGCGGAAAAACTGAACCATCGTATGCCTGCCACTAGCTTTTGATAGACGGTCAAACCATTTATTGATAGTAGGCTGACCATGGGCAAGGACGATAAAAACATTAATAAACAGCTAGAAAATAATTATTCAATGATTTTAATTTCGAAAATGGTGATAGAGGAAGAGAAGAGAAAGAGAGAGAGTTTCGTTCAAAGTTGTTTTGCGCAAGCATGACACATTTTTATCCCGTGTGTCGTAAAATTGTACACTATTACAACGGAAATACGTAAATAGGGCAATGGTCCTACGCAACGTATATGTAGAAGGAGCATACTTTTGTAATGTGCTTGGTGCAAACGTCCACGGATGAGTATAGGCTATGAAATATGCGATTTCTGTCGTTGATATTTCTGTAATGATTTTATAATGTACAAATTGTTTTTTTTTATACAAATACCAACTTACGAGTTTGAACACAGATATAATGTTGCAGATATGATGTTGTTCCATAGACCAACCAGACGAATATTGCATAAAAATTCTCTTAGTGTATCTCTTAGTGGACGTGCACTGCAACTAAACTTTTTTGATCCAGTCAGCAATTGATGTATTAGAGAGTACCTATAGAAAACCAGCTCGTCAATTATGTTCTAAAAACAGGAAATTCGAAGTAACATGGGAATGTGGAGCGGTTTCGGATTCGCCTAGCTGCTGTAGCGCCACCTAAGTAAGTTCTTTGCAGATTACTTATATCAACATTTATCTACAGTCTTCTAATGGGGGTACAATCGCAAAGCTTGACCAATAGAACACCCATCTGAATCTGCTCTCGAGAGAAGTCGAAGTTTTAAATTTTCCAATGACATCAGAAACTGAACAACAACATTCGATCAAATTTTACCTGCCATGAGCACTGGCGACGACTGCGTGTAGCCACGGAGAGATAACCTCTTCCGTTAGTCAAAAACTTTCCAAATCTTTCTTTGCTTTGCTTGACACGGTTTACGGCATGCTTTCACTTTTTTCTTCCCTTCTGCTAAGCTTATTCGAACATTAGGATGCCCGGCATTGCCTAACTAGGTTGATCACGTTTTTGTAATAGGAAGAATTTGTTCATGGAATGGTATAAAATTAATTACATTACACTATACCTACTTAAGGGAATGAAGAAGATCTGAAACAGATCCAAACTTCCTAGGATTGACTGCCAACGTCGTTTGATCAATTGTCTGTCTAGGCGAAACAAAACTCCTATCTTAAATTTGAACACGGAATTTTTTTAACTCCTAGCCAACAGACCCAATTGCCAACAAACACCATCCTACATCACCACCCTCTCACAATTAGTAGTAATTTACGTTGCAAACTACACTGATAAGAAACCAAGCTGGAACAGTGTGCTATCAGCACACCAGTATCTACCTACTCCGGTGGGCAGGGTATTGCGAACAGACAAATAGTAGGGCCTCAGTTCCGTCGTAAAGCATCTGAAACCACATGTAACAAAGTTTAGAGGTACCTTTGAACTGCTTGCTGACTTGTAAAGTTTGTTTTTCCATTCCCTTCACGCTCGCCTCACTGCGACGGAGTTGGCACATATCACGCAGTTGAATAATCACACAAACACACACACACACACACCAAAAATACACAGGAAGCAACTGTTGTCACTCACACCAATCTTACCTCCAAGGAAAACAATTGTGAGAAATCGTGTATTCCTGCTTTTGTTGGCTCCTATGCCACTGTGCACGGACTGTGGTGTGACTCAACGGCACCACAAACCGTTGGATTTCCATTGTTTTAAAGGATTTCACAAAATTTAAATAAACTTATCGTCATGTACGCCATCCGGCGGCCCAAGAAAACGAAGGTATGTATAGGTTATGCATTGGATACGCTCGAACTTGAAGCTTCTCATCCACAACAACAAAAAACCATGGGAAGTTCTTATTCTTTCGGTTCCTTTGAAAGAAGGAACTCTTTACTATTCATTCTTTATTTTAATTAAAACCTATAACTGTGAGCTGTCGAGACCCAAAATGATGTAGGTCGGCTTCATGCCCCGTACCTTTGCGGTGTGCGGTAGGGCTTACTAAGATTCATGGGAGAAAAATCTCGGACAATTTTATTGTGTGATTTTAATTAGCTGTAAGCTGTTAAAGCCCTTCCGCAGCATGTGAGTGCAACGTGTCATGCTAGCGGAAAAGACACACAATTGTGCCTGGGGGCATTATTCAACCGCGCAATGAGGGTTACGTGTTAAAATATAAGTTGTTTTCTTTTGCATTGGCAGGCGCTCGTGTGATTAGAAATGTAGGATTACATTACAAGCCTCGACGAGAACCAGTAGTTCATATTCTACCGAAATTGTGTATACAACTTTCGACTTAGTTCTCTTGATCAATTTTTACATCCGTTTGCTTCTACAAAAATTAGTATAACTACCCGTTACGTCGTGCGCCTACTGCCGATTTCTAAACTGAAATTTCCCGGTCAATCCATCATACCAGTACTGATTTGGCCATGTCCCGTTAATCAGTTGATAACATAAGATGTTCCACTGATTTAACTAACGACAAATTTACATTAAGTTTTATCTAGGCGTTTTTTTTGTCTCGTTGTATTTCTGGCGTTTTTTCTAACTCTACCATGTGGATCGCTTTATAGTATTATGTCCAATATATTATGGAATATATGTCCAATATATGATGGCCTTTTTTAGCCTTATTTTTTATCTGGAATGAGAAGAGAAATGATCCAAATGAAAGCATCTTGGATGAAGTACGATGGCGTTGATGATAAATCAGTGTGGATGCCGATGATGAACATGCAATTATAGTGACAGGAAGTTTATGTGATCTTGGGTCGTCTGGTCTCATTTTTTCCCACTACCAGCTCGTTGTAGTGGACATACAAGAGGCTGCGGAGTGACAATGATGACCGGGAACACCCGGCGCAGGCACCCAGGAGGAACAAAGTGAACACACTGCTGGACTAGAGCCTATATTACTTTATATCGCAATCAGCTTTTTCATGGACAATTTTAAATATTGATATCGCACGCTCATTGATGAAGAAGGTTGTGCTGAGCGATTTTAATCAATAGAGGCCGTTTTTATTTCAATATTAGGATATCTCGCACTAAATATTGCTATGCTTGGTTACCATATGCATAGTAAACATATTGCGGACTGTCTTCCGGACTAACTTGTGGACATACTTCCTGGATATAGACAGAAGATTGCGCCATTGCGCCGTGGCAGACTGCGGGTCGGCTAGTAGACGGAATCACCGGATGTGCTGATAATTTCCCGCTAGCTGGGATGGGCCGCATTCTGTGTGCGGTAGCGTCCGCTTTCCCTCAAATGCTACGCTCGAGACAACGTTGACGCTAGAAAGCTTGAACCAGTTAGTGTACCTGCCCTTTTCCTCTCGTAAGCTTATGGCCAACATAGGCAAGACAAGCCGGTAACTTTACTTCCCGATCGCACCCGATGGTGCATCGTGCTTCGCTGACACACCGTGTTCGCGTACATTAAATGTGTAGAGTGCTCACTGGACACGAAGCAAACAAACGGCATGGACGTGTACATGTTGTCGAATTACAGGTCTGTGATTTCCTTGATTTGATTTTCAGTCCTGCACCGATTTTCTTAATTTTTCCTCTTTTTTTGTCGCTTGCAACCAACGGAATTCTCTAGGAATTTGGCTCAAATCTAGCCACATTTGCTCTGCACGATCGCCCTCTGAGTCCATTTAGATATTGATTAATGTTATCTCCTAACATATTTTAATAATAAATAAAATAATGAAAAAATAAAATAAAATAAATCTTAGTATCAGTGATGTATATTTAACTGCTTCACAAACATTTTCCTCATTACAGAAACAGGTAGTCATACCCTTAGTTCCACAAACGTACAATGGGGACCACGCTACTGCGTATTGCAGCAAGATGAACAAACACTTACTTCCTATTGTAGCGAAGAACTTTCAGTAAGTTTATCAAAAAACTCTTTTTACTAGTTTACTTTCAAGTACAGTCATACCATCCAATAGTCTCATATTGCTAAACGTGGAGGAGAATCTTCGAAAAATGAACCACTCGTTCATTATAGTGCAACTACAAACGATATTTTTGACAACCTTCTTACCTTTTCTAACAATTGTTAACGAAAGGTTCTTCAGCTAACATCTAGACTGAATATGAAGGTAAACTTATTAACTCTACTAAAAACTCTGTACACTTTGCATTTGCAGTAGCAAAATAATGTTTCAAATCTGTCAAAATAGTTATTTAATGAAAAGGATGGATTAGAATACATATGAATTAAATACGAATTAAATACGATCATTTTTACAGCTTACAGATATCCTGTTCGCGGAACTACCTCGGGTACGCTTGACCCCACATCCCATGTGCACCATCTGGGAATCGGCTCATCCAACAGTCATCGAAGAACAGGACGAAGATCCGGACCATCACGTGCAACACAAATTGCGCTCCGTGATAGGTAAGTCTACATATACCTTGTTCAACGGCACAGTGGGATATACATCTGAGCCTAAAGAATGGCCAAGATAGAATCGGTACAGCGCCCCTAGTTGTCAGATTTGGATGATTTTGAAGGCCTACTACTTACCTTTCAGAATGACAAGTTTAGTCGCCATTAGTAAATATGTTGTATCACATCAACGACATGAAGCAAAAAAGTCATAATTAATTTTACATAAAAGATTACAAAATCCGCGAAATCCACGGTGTTTATTGTTCTTGAACGATACAATGGTCGAGGAATTAGCGATAGAAAACTACAAACTAATCGGAGGAGCACTGTTGATAGAAAGCTACGATAAAACATGGTAAAGGCGAAATCACTAGGATACCAGCGTTCGTAGATATGTTTTCTCACAAAACCCTAAGATGGCAGAAGGTTTGTAGCTGTGGAAGAAAAATCCCTGCGTTCATCAACATCAAAATAAAATCTGTTCATTAAAGAGTGCCTGATAAAACGAATATTACGTTTTAAAAAGTCTCATAGAGCCCCTGTAAAGCTTTGTTCTGATTTAGCGATTACAGAAAAAACGTATTAAAGAGGAATGATGATCATTTTATGCTTGGATTTAATCCCCAAACCGATTAATCATATGAACTGTAGACAGTTTCACCCAATAGAACAATTTTGGTCAATAATGAAGCAAAAATTAAAGAAAAATGGTAAACAAGTTATATCTTAGACCAGGATTAATTTGGCTTCCTGGGCTAGATACTGGTTAATATGAAGTCTAAAGTTGATACAGTGCAGACAAAAATGGGAAGAAAATTTTTTGGGGATCAATCCAATTAATGAAAATTATATGCTTCCATAAAAGTATAGCAAGTATACAAGGATCATGTTTGTGCATTTCCATTGACGACGCCAGCGGAACAATGTAGGGAGAAAAACCAAAAACAAACACGAAAGATCACTATATTATTGTTTTAACACCGATGTTTATGCATTTACACTGCTGAACTTACCATTCTAGACCGAATGAGTAAAGGATTAATCCTTTACTGCCGGTTGGTCGCCGCGCTTAATCACCGGTACACTTTGTCTATCAGTCTCGTTCGATTCCGTGCGAACTTGGAGGGCAATCACGTCCACTGTTATTTACCGCATTTTTATTACCGTAAGCGACCGACTCTATTTCCTTTCCGAAACACAACTGTGAAAGGATCTTAACGGTGCGCGGTGAGCAGGGAAAATAAATGTTGAGGCAAATTTCGCTCATTTTGTGAGGTGTGTATAAATTGCATGGCGAAACAAAATTATAATTATTTGTAATCGAAACGAAACATCGATGTTCGGTTGATTTGCGTTCTACAGTATAATATTTGAAAAATAGAATAGTTCTTAAAATATGTCGTGAAAAATGAATGAATAAAATCAAAAGAAAAACTAATTATATCAATTCGGGCCCCACTTGTGGCCCAGTGTTAGTCAACCTATTGGAAGATACGCCCCTGTTTTTAAACAGCCATGTTTACGGTCTGCAAACTTCCAAAATGCTTCCTCAAAATTAAAACTGTTTTCCAGTTAGTTCGGTAAAAGCTTGTTAAAAAAAGGTGAAAAATGATCGGGTGTCTTCACCAAACTAGGTAGAATCTGCGCAACCACTTGCGCGTCTTTCGCGGTGTCGGTCGGTCCCCTACTTTGAGACTCCCATATTGGCAGGTCCAACATCTAGCAGGTCCAACAAAAAACATAGATCTATTGGCAAAAAGGGAGACCTATAAAAGAGCAATGAAGCATGCACATTTTTGCTATCGGTAAACCACACCGATTCAGTTTACAGAGTGTACTGTGAAGATCGATAAGTGATGAATGATTATTTACTATGCTGATTCCTGCTGTCGATTGATTCCAAAGATCACAACTATCAACACTACCACCACAACACCAAACAATTGTGAAATGTGGTAACATAGTAAAAATAAATCTAAAGTAAGGGAAGGAGGACATAAAACCTACGGTGTAATAGCAAAATTTCTTGCAAAAATTTTCTTGATTGTCCGTATGCAGAGGAAAACGTGCACGCACATCGTTGTGCGACGGTAAAGTGATGAACAGATCAATGGAATGCCATGGATAGAATGGTGACGGAATACCCGTCTCGGTATGCGTTGATTTTGTGGAAGGGAGAAGAGAGCGAGGTGAAATTAACACTCAGACTATGCGAGAGTTTTTAAAAACTATCTGTAAATTAGTTTCATTCGCGATCACAAATTGTTTCTGGGGCGTCCGGTCACGTATATCGCACTGCGCTTTGTTTTACAGTTCTCTGGGTTGTGACCGAAGTGTTGCCGGCTGGTCAACAATGGGTCGCAAAGCGTTAGAATGCCACTCACAGTGCTATGGCTCATTTCTAACGCACTCTACAATAGTGTGCTTATTAGACCGCACCGTTCCGTCGTGTTTCCGTCCTCTACATGGTTGTTAGATCACCATAGTATGCCGAAATGTCGAACGAACGAGCTGCATTTGTGTTAACTATTTTGGTAAACTGTGGCACATGGGGCCTCAACGATTATTTGGTGGATCTGTGGACTTGTCCACATTTAAGTGGTATCGATTCGGTCGCTAGGAATAATACATTAGCAATCATTGTTAGTATTTACTAGCTTAGCGTTCACAGTCCACAGCATCTTGCACGCCTTTTCACCTTTTTCCTTTGACACTACTGACTCAAGACCAATTTCTTTTGAGTACCGCTCACAAACCACGCTTGCGACAGTCAACAGGTAACAAAGTTTAAAGCGAAATAACAGAAGAGAGCAACGGAAAACGCGTGGGGAAAAACTTTTCATGCTTTCACGGGTGTACGACTGGTGTACGGACCACACTACAATCGTTTTCCCAACCAGCAAATACAATTGTTGATTTCGGGATGAACAAACTATTCATCTCCCTCCCACCCCCACCCCTTCTCTGTCTTCTCCCTCTGTCTTTATCTTTTTCTCTTTCTCTCGCTTTCTTGTCTGTGTCGTAGCTCAATTGCAATGCGTTTGCGTTGGCTTAATGCAGTGGTCTTCAACCAGGCACCCAAGCAAGCATATGTGGCGTCAACAATAATTGTCTACTTAGTTTCAAATGTACATCTGCCAAAATGCTCTAGAATTGAGACCGTAGATGTCCAACCTCCTATCCAACCCAAGTATACTACATATATATATATATATATATGTATTTCGTATATATATATACGAAACTATCGGCATGAGTTCACTTGGGATTTTCTTTTAATCTCTTCTTATCATCGTAATGTTCATATTATAGCATTTCGCAGGTTAAGCAAAATCCTAAGCCGTATCGTGTTGGGATTGTTTTTGATTGAAGTTTTCGCCCAGTAGGTCGATTGTGTGTAGCTTAGCGCCTTTTGGTTGTGTTTCAGGTTAGGAAATACACCTACACGCTTTAAGTTGCTAATAATGATGATGATGAGATGATGATCCCACCTCTTACCCCTACAAAGGTTCAATGGGAAATGGGTAAAAATATGACTTTATTTTCATGTGGGAGGAATGAAGAAAACTAGTACGCTTTTCACTAGGAGTCTAGAAGGTTTCGCGCATCCCAGAACAAGTTTTTGAGTTTTTCCTCTCAATCTACAGTCAACACAACATCGAAAAAAGAAGTGAGTTGTTTTGAAAGAATTTGCTCGGAAGCTGGTTACGGGAATAGGTAAGGGATTTATCACACAGAGTAAATAATAGACAAAACGAATAGATCAAACGACTAGACTGCCATTACTTAACTGAATACACTTAAAAACATCGCATGCCAATCTGAATGCCGCGACCGTGCTTCATGGATGTCTACTAGTTTACGAAAAGTTGAAGAGCACTGGTTTTAAAGTGTATCTGGGTTTAAAGTATATGTGCGTCTGTGGTTGAGCACGCTGCAAGCAGTTTACCACAGCGAATCCGGTGCAAGGTGGAGCAAATGTTCAGTCTCTCAACGATGCTGTGGTTGGAACGTACCTTAGGATTGACTCATCTGTGGCTAGTCGCGCATAGCTCCATTGTGTGGTGCTGTTTTATTAGTTGTAGCGTGCCTAGTCGATTCTTGGATGTTTGGTGAGGTGGTCTTTTGTTATTTTCTCAAGATCACGCCATCTTATTCGTGTGACATTTAATAAACTTGTAAATTGCTTTCCATTTCTGTTGTCTTGACCGGGAGTTGAAGAGTGAAGGTTTTTGAACTGTACTTTTGAAAAGTGGTGCGCAGTTTTTCACGCGCCTAAGTAGAGGGATTTGCGAGGAGTTGCGTATTGTGGTCGTTTTATCGTTGTGGCTATACTAGTTTTCGACATCGCGCATTTTTTGTCAAAGTGTCCGTGTGTGAAATCTGGATAAGTGTGAAATCGCTATACATTTTGTAATTGTCGTTCAAACACCCACCAAGCTATAAATGGTCCCAACATGTGCATTAAAATGTTGTACAACGACCATGTCTATTTGAAGACGATGCAGCGAGCAGTGTAGAGGTTGAAGGCAAATTTAAACAAAGCAGCGATGGCGCAGCACTGCGTTGCTTTGCGGTCTAAATATGGTTGCCCCAACACGACACGACGTCAAGTGAATTGAAGTTAGTTTTTGAAGCAATCCAACCATGGGACGTAGATCCCGTTGCGCTAGTTCGCCTGAACGAAGTGCCTTCTTAGTAAAGTGACAAGAAGTGAAACGTGAATTGACTTACTCTGGAGTCGCTGTTCTCGGAGCTTGTTCATAGGAGAAAGATGAACAGTGGCGCCCCGGCGCCAGCCATAGCGGCAGCAGATGGTTACCAGCAGCGTACACTTGAACGGCGCACATCGCGTCGATTAACTGCTTGTCTAAGGGGCGAGCGGGAGGAGCTGGAGTGTAAGTGGGTGATGTCATACTAAGAAGATGAAAAAATAACCATCGATACGGGTGTCCCATTCCACGCACAGAGCTCTGTCATACGGCGGTGCGGCAGCTAACATTTTATAACCTCGGAGTTCAATAAACGCGCTGAATTAGTTTCAGTGGCGCTTCCTTCATTACAGGGAACCTAAACCATTATCGATGGTTATACCGATCTTACAAGAATAAATAAACGATATCAACTGTAAAATTGGAGCAGGACTAGGTCACGGATGAAGGTGGCACTGATGTTCATTCCGTGCCATTGGACTACATTTAACCTCGTTCCGGTCCGAACAGCGAGTCTTACTTAAACAAAAATGTCTGCCATATTTCTCATTCGATAGTGTACAAATACGTCTGTTTTATAGAGCAGCAGCAGAGTCTTCCAGTCCTAGCATGAGTGAATTGGATTGAGTTCCGCTGTACCGATTCAGACCTTTGTCCTGCTCCTCAACAACCTTTGTCTAAAGGCTTTGTCGCAGAGATCCTGCACCCAATCCTGTTTCCAAAAATAATAAAACTTTAAATTACACGCCCAATCACACCTGAGAAACGACGTTATGAAGCACTGATAAATTTTTACAATTAAATTTATATAGAAGAGTGGGGTTGCGTAGTCTGCTAGGTGTACGTACATCCGAATCCCTCCCTTGATCTCGCAAACAATCTCATGGTTAAAAGGTGAAAGAGAGACAGGTAAAGAGAAATCAGCCATTGAACTTCGTACCGAAGAGATCGTGGATGCGTCTGATAGATACTGCTTGACTTTTGTGCCCTTCTCTGTTCGTCGACGTACTATCATTGTGCCTGCAATTATGACAGAGGCCATAATTATTTTCCCAACTGGCACGCATAATTATGTCTCCTCTTGTACCCTCAACCACGACCGAGAGGAAAATGTGTTTTCAGGGTACGAGTTTTCTCCTCGCCTAACATGTGGTATACGTTTCACTTTTTATTAGCTTTCTTCGGCATATTTAGAATCTATGTTACATTCTATTCTATTTTGTTCTTAATTAATATGTACGTTATTTTCACCCTTGACCAGTTTATAAATGTGAATGTAAATGTAAAATAAAACATTGCTTGCCTTCCTGGCTTATTGTCAGCTTATTTGGGATTGTTTTCTCTGTGAATCATTGGCTGGTATGATTTAAAAAAAAATGCTCTTAGCTTATACTAGAAACCAAACAGATTTTATGCTGCTGACCATTCGTACTATTTACCGTTTGGTCATTTTATTCTGTTGCGTGTTACGCACCGAACGCAACCGGCGACACGCCACATCAGCGCTTTTCCGAATACGTTTACCAGAATGATCGCATGCAAGAAATATCCGTGGGCAAAACCAACTAAATCAACCGGGAAAAGAAACCTTCGAAACAATCGGAATGTCGCAGAAGTCTAATTTCGATCCCCATTTTCTTGCACTGGCCGAGCGGTAGCTTGGGGCGCGTTGGTTTTTCGTGGTTTTTTCATGCATTGACGGCAGCTTGTATGTATCTCTGCGTTTTCTCCAGTGCGTGCAGGATAGTCGGACATAATGATTCCGTTTTCATATAAATACGTCCAATGGATATCGTTTTCCCAGCTTTGATGACTACAAAATCGGCCGTCTCTACACACATGCAAATTTTCCTTATTGAACCATTCAATAAAAATAATAAGTAGAATAAGAAAAGTGCAAAATAATCAAAGCACAGAACAGATATGAATTTTGCAAAGGATGATACTCCGGATATGAGGCAAGCTCTCGCCACCGTTAGGTAGATAGCACGTGTGGCAGCATGAACCAGTAAGTCCGATGGGCGTATTTGACTAGGAATGAAGAATGCCAACGAAGTCTAATGCGGTATCTTCCAATAAAAGCATTCCTCTCAAGTCCCATTGGGCAAGAGTACCGGCCACGTAACTATATGCTCCATTCTCCGTAGTGCAACCTAAATGCGGGCGAGTAACGAAGGCAGTAGAAAGCAAATTGTAAACAATTATCCGCAATGGTAAACACAACCATTCCATAACTTCAATGTGGCTGCTAAATTGGGTGTGTGTCGCTTTTGTTTTGGGCGAAGCACTTTACTGGAAAGAAACAAATTCTTCGGATAACAAAGTACTGCCGTGGTTGAATCTTTTCACGCGTAAATGTGATGTGAAAACCTTAAAAGTACACAGTCTACTTTCTACACTAACGGGAATTTCAAATACAAATTTCAAATCGAACCTTAATTACGGATGGTTCTATTGTCGGCAAAATCTAACGAACCGCCCGTTGCCCGTGAAGAACGCGAGTTTCTTTTATTACTCATGTGTTCTGTTCTGTAACCTACATATCAAAATGAATAAAGCCATTGAGGCTCTTTCCCGCTTGACTTTAAATGGATAATCGAGTAGAAACTCCAATCGAAGATGTTTGTGTTTGTGCCTTCAAATTTGTCATACTTGTGAAAACAACATATGTACATTTCATTATGGTTGGTTGAATCCATAGTGTCCAATAGTCGGTGTTTCCCATGCCTTTCCAGAGAACTTCGGGAATCAATGTAGTCTATGTGGCATACAAAGTGAAATTATATAAAAACATCGTCATGATATGACACTCCTGTATAGAGTACATGTACAATAAACCGATAAAGGATGGGCAAAGCGATGAATGAGAAGAATCAATGACGGTTTTCGTACAAAATCTGTACACTCATCTCTTTAAAATGTATGAAAAACGAAAAGTATAGATAGATTTAGACGGTAAAATCGTTAAGGGCGGTTGGTATACAAAACACGTAAGCAAATTCTTTTTTCAATCTGAATAATTAACTTCTTAAGTAGACTTTTATGTGGAGAAGAATTCGTACCTTATTTTTCATATTACTAGAGCAACTTTAGCGAAAAAGAAGACGCTACACTGTAAGGTGTCAATGTCAGTCAATGAAATGATGTTCATGTTTTATTTTTCGTCGTATTCTTTTTAAATGTAGTTTAACATAGGTTTTTTCCGCATCTTCTTTCAGGTGAGTTTCGGACACAAACATTGTCACGCTTTCATGGTAAAGAAGGTATAGTATTATGATAGCTACATATGTCCATATTCACACCAATAGTTCTTGATCTACTCGATTTTCGCTTGCATCCGATATGTGCATGAAATGTCTTTTTCCAATGTGTATATTGCTTTAATATTTAATCTTAAGAGATTTACAATTTCCATACTAACAATCTCAACAGCTTTCGCATTAGTCAATGGTCATTTCGATCAACAAACTCTTAGCGGCGATGAACATATCAGGATTATTTGGAGACTGATTTTTCCATCATTTTAGAATGATAATATCAATATCACTCCCGATTTGAAAATCCTGATAATGTGACTCGGGAGATCACATCGATGGTTCGTATATAGCACAATCTGGAAAGCAAAATTTAGCCCATATAGTTGCACAAACAAACTGATATAAATAAACTGGCATTCCGTCGGATAATCGGGAGTCTGCTGTGTTAGATTGTCCCGTTCTTCTGCAATCTGAAATTTTTCATTGAAATATCTTGGCGTGCATGCTAATGAGAGTGAGATAGATGCATGCACGATCACTCATCAAAAAGTATTTGTTTCTCGCTTTTTCCGTTTTTCATTACGTCTCTATCACACTGCAAAAGGGGCAACAAAAGGAAGTTAGTTTGGCTTTGTTAACGGCCACTTGTGTGCGTGCCTGTTGGTTGCGATGTAAGGCACTACTGTACAGAAATATTTCATTACAGGTTTTTTCATGCGATCTCGCAAGTCAAGTACTGTTTCTCGCAAAGCAAATCTGCATCTCACATCCATACACGCAGTATAGTCAATATGTAAAAGGCTCCACAGACGATGGACACATGAGAGTACGCCGCTTTTGACAACCGGCACCTAGGTGTCAAAAACGGTTGTCTTCTATGTCGAACGTGTAAAGGCCCTTCGGACACATCGCTTGCCTTTTCTGCCTGTTCACAAGCATCCGATTGCAACAAACATTTTCACTACATCTCGATTTCCTAAATATACCTGCCGTTTTCAAACATATATTGCTGCTTCTCGGCTTTGTTTACATCGATCTGTCAAATGTTCGTGCCTGCGTCCCAAAAACTCGCGGTAACATGGATCACTAGTTCGCCTGCAACCCAACAGATGACACTAGCGCTATCACTAGCATTGCGCGCGTTGAAGTAAACTTGCAAGCAGCAACTTCAATCTCGCAGTTGTAAAACACTATCTCAAATTTGTCAAATTTGATCCTAGTGCTTAACACACGGTCGTGTTTTAAAATGGAATAACACATTGTACTCTACGGAACAACAACAATTGATTAACCGTGACCTTGGCTATCCTCCTCTTGGTCTTGTTATTCGCGTCGGTTGCAATTCCGTTAATTAGATACGTACATATTTATGTATGTGCGCAAAACAGGGGAAGCAAAGCGAATCCAATGTTTACATTCCAATTCCATTATCAGTTATATTGTTATTATTCTTATTATTATGTATGTGTTTTACTGGCGGCCTAGGCCGTATTCAATCTCACGGCGAGGACTCAGTTATGTTTACGGCATCTCTGCATGTTTAGACAAAGGCAATTAAAAAAGCCGATGTCTGGACTAAGTCAGCGAGGTTGAGCTCGCTTCACTCATGTTGATAGTGAGAGACTATCGAGCTACAGAGCCCAATATCATCGGTTATTTCTTAATATTGTCTACTTAGCATTTGAAATTTGTACTACACAGTACCAAATGTTATCGGGTTTTCATACCGAATTTCACAGCTGCTAGATTGAAGTTGCTGCTAGCGAGTTTACCTTCCATATGTAACTTGCGTGTATGTTTGTGAGATAGAGCTTGCTTTGTGAGATCGTTTGAAAAACCCTGTACATACCGAACGTGGTGGTGTTAGTGGCAGCGTACTACCACGTATCCGTGGGTCTAGCGTCGGTTTATGTTCCAGCCCTCTGATCCGATAAGTCAGAAATGCGTCGTTGACGGATGCATGCATTTACCGTCTACTTTCCTACGGTGGTGTGAAGTTGCGCGAGTAGTTTGCATCTTAAAATCGAGTTCAATTAGTACTTACATTCACTTTCTTGTTGTGCATTTTATTATTCATGTGTTCTAACGCGAAAAAGTGCTGTGTGAGACGTAGGGAATGCGTTACCAATTTTCGTCCTCTCGCATAACGGAGTTATTTGTGAAACTGCGTTGTGGACGCGGGAGTTCATCATTGCATAGTGATTTTTAATTCAATTAGTTGGGGGTACCATTTTAGGCTTGCTGTCCGTCGGCCGGCGCAGCAGCCATGTAAACTATCCTACCAATCGTAGCACAGATGAAATGGTCTATCCGGTTGTTCATCGAAGGAAAAGACGCGTACGGGAAAACGATTTGGATAAGCTTCATTCCTACGCAGCTAGCCGAAACAGTTCTGTTGCGCTTCGCATGAATCAGGTGACGAATACGGTCGAATGAGATTGCGTCCGGCTGGTATGGCGTGTCTTTTCATTTACGTGTTCTTCGAAACAAAGACTTATCTTCAAGGGAGAGACACTGCATCTAGATTAGCATAGTTTGTGGGAATTTGGAGTCGACTGTGGTGTTGCACAGATAGAGTTTAAGGGGCGCATTGCGCTAGAAAGTCGAGTCGAAAATGACGCATACGCACACATGTAGGCAGACCCGTGCATTGTCTGTTATTCCGTTAAATGGACGAAGGTGCCGATCGTTCTGTCAAAAGTGAGGAAGGTTGTTGAGGAAATGTTTACTCGGGGCTACTTGCCCTGCTTCAGGATTTAATTTTGCGTCACCACTGTGAAACGTGCGCGCAACGAACCTCGGAGTTGCGATTGGAGTGTGCGTGAACGAAAGTACAGAGCATGTACGACGGGCTAAGCTATGCAAAGCTTATGCTAGGTGGCTGGATTTATGTTACATGGATCGAAGCGTGCAAGTGTGTGACTGTGTGCGCGGGGATCGTTTTGAATCATCGATGACCAACAGATAGGAATTTGTGTAATTTTTTTTTTATTTGGTGAAATGGTACGGTCGACACCACTTCAAATATGCACCACCAACATCACCTCTTCGGCAAATGAGTCATTCCAGCAATCGAATATGACGGCTGCTGTTAGGAGCTAGTGGAAAAAGCGAAAGTTAGAAATTTTAACATTTGGAAACGCTAAAGCAGTGAGATCGTTGAATTTACAGATTTAAAAGCATTGGGGGTAATAATGTGAATGAAGTGCAGAAGTGTGATTTAGTTTATGAAGCGATGATGTGTGAGTAGACTGTTTCGTTATACCATGCCATTTATAAATGGCATTCATGAAAGTCAGTGCGGTTGTCTTAATAGAAACATCACGCAAGGTTATCTCGTGTACGCGGCTGCGGATCACTAACGAATGCTCCAAATGGCGTCGGAAACATCATTCTCGTCGTCCGCGGATTCGTCCCGGCGAAGATCGACATTCTACGTATCGCTGGCAACACCGTTAACAACGACGTCATCAGGCACGGATGGCATCGTCTGTATCGATGGGGTTGTTGCAAGCAGTGACAGTTGCTCCCAGCAGCGAAGCGGCGATGCAGCTCCCCCTCCTCCCGCGAATGGTGGCAGGCAACAGCAGTCGCTGGAGAATATTTACAATCCGGATTTGAGTGCGTGCAGTTTTGATTGGAGCCTAAACGATTCACTGAACAGCTCCGAACTGCAGACGACCGTGAGCAGTGAGCTCGAAAACAAACTGAAACGCTACGGTGTGGTGTTGAACGCGAGTGTCAACATCGATGACGATGAAACGACATGCCATCAGCAGCAGCAGAAACAATCAAATACCTCGACGCCAATCCGGCTCATGAAATCGCGCAGTCGCGGGAACATTCTCAGCAATTTTCCAAAGGTCCTGCCCGGTGGACCGCAAACCGTGGTGATACAATCGACTAGAGGTACGGTTCCGGACTGCGGCAAAAGAGAACAGATTTCGACGAGGACAGTTCAAGCCGAAACTCCGGTCAAGGAAAAATCAAAAACACTACCTCAGAACCTCTCGCCGGCAAACACGTTCCCTCCAAAGGGCTCATTTCTGCTGAAATCAACTCCGCGAATATCGCTTAACTACTCTTCCGATGTGGCAAGTTGTGACAGTATGACCGGTTATTCGTTGGAAGCTGCACGTGGGCCAAGTGGAAGTCCGAAAAAATCACTGAACTTCATTCGCCGCGCGCACTCCACAAAGCTGTCGCGCAGCAACTCCCTGTTGAAAAGTCTTACCTCGAAGTGCGTGGATCAGAGTGCGGACACCTCTAATATGCTCCGCGCACCGGTAAAGGAGCTAGAATACGATCGTCTGCTCCGGTGTCTGGAGAACCCTTCGAAAACTGGAGAAATGCTGAAGCATTTATTTATCTGGTGTAAGGATGAGAAAGAAGAGGAAAATGCTGTTCACTCAGGTTAGTTAGCATAACCACTCTCGCGAAGACAACACATCTTTTTTAAACTGGAAAATTGGGTTTCTTCCCAAATTAACTAAAGAACCCAACGGGTAGGTGGGCATACCAGCAGTACCAGCTGAAATTACTAAAATTGAATGCCACGGGAGCCAGATTCATGTTGTAAATAAATGCTTGGTTTTCACATATTTAACATATGTTCTATGAAAATAGGTTTTTTGGAAGAAATTAAAGAATAAGAAATTATAAGAAAAGAATAAATATTTAAATGAACACGAAAATGGTCAATAGATGGTTACATTTCGTTTTTTTTGTTTGTATTTTTTAGATACCTCATATGAAAAAGCATGCCGCCGAGGATCTGCGCCGAATACACCAGTGTTGGGCCAAAAAACGGAATCAACTTCGAGGTTTACCAACTTCTTTTCCAAGCGGTAAATTTATTTCAACATTTCATCAGTAACTTTTCAGCAACAACTTCAAATGACCCATAGCAAACTTTTTAATTTAACTTTAACTTTAATTTAACTTTAAAATTAATTTCAAATCGCCTCGTTTTCAACTGCATTTTCAGGTCATTTCGCTCCAATCCGCTGAAACGAACTAAATCAGTCACTAAACTTGAACGCTCCAAGCGTGGCCAAGGAGGTCTGCGTGGGTCCCGGTCGCATGAGAGTTTGCTGTCGAACCACGCCGCGATGTCTACAGCCGATCTGTCCTGTGTTGGTGCGATTGGTGTGGTTCCAGTGCACGCTTCCGTTCTTGGCCGCCGGCACTGCTTCCAGATACAGGGTGGTCCGCGCGGCGAACGGTACTACAGCTGCGGATCGCGACAAGAGCGTGACCTTTGGATATACAGCTTACGAAAATCAATCGCACCGAATGCGGAGCATTCGCGTCGATTGGACAATTCACTGAAAATGTGGATCTACGAGGCGAAATCGCTCGCCCCGAAGAAGCGCTACTTTTGCGAGATCAACCTTGACAAAACACTGTACGGTCGAACGTCGGTGAAGCTAAGGACTGACCTCTTGTTTTGGGGGGAATACTTCGATTTCCCGGACGTACCGGAACTGAACGTGATTACGGTGAACGTATTTCGGGAGGCAGACAAGAAGAAGAAGCGCGATAAGCACGCGCTCGTCGGGATAGTTAAGATTCCGATTCATGAAGTAACGTCTCGAACGTTCGCAGAAGATTGGTACCAAATCCTAGCGGAAAAACATGATAGTATTACCAAAAGCTCATCCAAAGAACCAATACCGACGCTCCGAATCAAATGTCGCTTCCAGTCCATCGATATACTGCCGTTAGGGGTGTACCAGGAGTTTCTGGAGTACCTGAAGGGAAACTACAAGAAGGTGTGTGAAATGTTGGAACCGATAATTGGTGTAAAAGCTAAGGAAGACATAGGACAAGCCCTCGTGCTACTGATGCATGCTCAAGGAATGGCAGCCGCCTTCTTGACAGATGTTGTAGCCTTGGATCTGTTGAGGGTGGACGACCAGCGACTAACGTTCCGTGGCAACTCACTGGCTACCAAAAGCATGGAGGCATTCCTTAAGTTAACCGGTGAGCAGTACCTGCAGAGCACATTGTCTGCGCCGATAGCTGAGATCATCGTATCCGATCGGGACTGTGAGGTAGATCCACTGAAAGCGAATGGATCGCTATCGCGACAGCAGCAGGCACTTCGCAGCGCGGTCAAAACCGTATGGGCGGCCATTTCCGAGAGCGGTAAAACTTTTCCCGCTCAACTGCGAGACTGTTTCTCCACTTTCCGAGAACGCCTACAGGACCTGGATCGTGACGATATGGCCGACAATTTGATCAGCGCCTCTATATTCCTTCGCTTTCTCTGTCCGGCCATACTGTCTCCAAGTTTGTTCAATATAACGAATGGTAGGTGTAATTCTTGTATATTTTGAACAATGTTTGAATTTCGGATTGTGTAGTTTAGGTTACTGTCCATGTTTTACTGTGTTTTTTGTACACTGTACTAGCTTTTAAATTTTGTTTTGGTATATATTGTGTAACGCAATGGATTCATTTTTATTATGCTGTTGTTGGGGTACATGAATGGCTGCTCCGGGCAGTGATGCGACACCGTTACCTTTCTCTGACTCATACACTGCGTAAGTAAAGATTGTTACTGTACGAAATCAACCTGATAGCAAATTAATATATGAAAAGTATGTGTTCGATGTTCTATACAATAAAGCAGGAATCAAAGTGTACGGACCGATTGCTAAATAATATCATAGTTCGGCCGGAATTTGGTGCAACGTTAGCGTATAATAGATATTTAATAGATAAACCCGTCGCTGTTAAATGTATACTATATATAATATTAATCAACGTTCGATAACGACTACGTATATTGATCAATGTTTGATGTGTGTATTTTTTTTCAGAGCTTCCATCCGCACGAGCAACGAGAAATCTTACGCTAGTCGCTAAAACACTGCAAACCCTAGCAAACTTCACACGATTTCAGGGAAAGGAGAACTTCATGGAGTTTTTGAACGATTTTCTTGAGCTGGAAGCGCCGCGAATGAAGCAGTTTCTTTACGACATTTCCAGTGCAGAACACAGCGTACAGGAGAGCATTCTCGATTGGTCTGGGTACATCGACCAGGGCAAGCAGTTGTCCATCCTTCATAGCCTGCTGTACGAGACCATACTGAAGCTGCCAATGGAAAAACAAGACGAAATGCACCCACTCCCAACGATCCTCGAGTCCATAACACAAGCGAAGAAATCGAATAACTTTGCACAAGCTCAGCAACAGGTTGTACATTCGCAACACCAGCAGGAAAATCTTCCTCCAACGGGTGCAAATCCATCTGTTCCCGTGATGCCGTCGACTAATGAGCGTGGTGTGATTCGTGGCATACTGACACCAGGTTCGCTGGAAAAGAATATTTTCCGTTACAACGACCCTACAGTAAGAGCATTGCTAGCGCATCCGCTATCGCAGCATTACGACTCTTCCAATGCTTCGCTAAATCATTCGCAGTCTACGTCAAGTGTCTCATTAGCGTCAAACTCGATACAGCACAACAATGTTTCTAGCACAAACCAAAAAGGGTCCAGCGGTGTTACTGGTGCAATCGATCGATACTACCAAAATCATCATCATCAGTACGGCAACAGTAGTGGCAACGTAATTGTGAGCGGTAGTATGCGAACGTACGGTTCGTCCGGCACCACGTCATACTACCCCTCAGTCAGTTTGGCAACGCATAGTTTGCGCACCGATAAAGAGAAAAGCCCCATTTTGAACAGTGGCATGCGCGCGAGCACTTTGCCTAGAAACAATAACCACACGACAAGTGTGCTGGTCGGGACCGGCGGTGGTTGCGATTCGGCAGACGTTACCGGTGTAGAACGTGAGATCGTGGGAAATACTTCAGGTAATAGTGGTATAGCAAACAACCTTATACAAATAGGGTTCGATCCAAACAATCCTTTTAATCGGAAAAGTCCCACACCTCTGCTAAAATCAAGCATTTCGAACTACGGCTATCACAGTGGCAGCCGGGTCCGTAATCTGAATGGCTCGCAGCTTAGTTTACTGAGCAGTAGTGATCTTGGAAAAAATGCACTAAGCTTGGGGATACCGCATTCCGACATGCTGGGCGACATACTCACCAGCACACCGACACTGACGCCGCCAGTAACGTCCAAGGGTATGATGTCAGGGACAGTGTCATCAACTAACAATCCTTCGAATATGCCCATGAGCCTCGAAGACCTGGAGGATCTGCTAAACTACGCAGATGAACAGAAAAAGCTCACTGGAGAGAACGTGCCCAGTCGGAGTCTTAGTGGTAGTGGGGGTGTTGCCGGTGTGGGTGCTGGTGCTGTGATTAGCGGCAGCAGCAGCAGCTCTACCACCAATGCCAAGGACCAGCTCACGGGCAAAGGCAGTAACGTTTCAATCGGACAAATTTCAAACATTTGCAGTTCGGGCTACCAAAGCATTTCAACACAATCGCGCAGCTCGAGTCCAGTGGATTTAGGCGCTCAAAAGCAAATCGAATACATCACGAACAAGGTTCCCCCGCCGCGAAAATTATCCACTACGTTTATCGGCAATATCGCAGGAGGAGGAGGTGGAGGTGGCAGCAGTGGCATTAAACTCGGTTTCGCCGGGCATAAATTAACATCCGGCAATCCTAGGGTAGGTGGAAGCAGTATTGATGTACTACTCCACCACGCTAGCAGCAGCAAGACAAATACGACGATCAATAACAATGCCGTCCCGATCTATCAAAAGAGCCATATTAGTAGATGTGTTAACAACAACAATGTCGTTTGCGATGCTGTGTGTAATGTCCCTTCTTACTTGAGTTCCACGACCTTTAGTCAGCCGGAACAGCCGCATGGTGATCACAATGCTTTGAATGGCAATCATCTAAATGGTGGCACGAGCATGACAGTGATTGGCAGTGGTGTATTCGAGAACGATATTGGCGATAGTCTGGGCCTACTCCATCATCATCAGCATCTTTATCATCCAAAACACCATCATGTCACTACGACTATCCGTGGCAGCGGCGACAGTTTGCACAGCGGGTCGAGCAGTGACGAGCGCTTCAGTAACACCACATCTGAGAACTATCGTGAGCTTGATTCTTTAGCGACAACGGTCGCGGTGGTGGGCAGCAGAATGACCACAGGGACAGCTAGTGGCGGGTTGTACGGGCGTCGTATAGGCAGCAGTCGAATGCCTCGGACAAATCCCATGATACAGGTAAAATCCACCGAAAAGATATTATGCTTCTACTCGAAAAAGTAGAAGTATGACCTTGATAACTGATTTGAACTATAAACGGGCGAGAAATCACCTTCTTTAAGTTTAGCTATAATCCAATTCTCATCTATTTTGACAATAATTTAATCAATGCTAAACACATGAGAGCGTTTTATAAATATCTCTACATACGAATATTAGTACCAACTATACATGGATGCTAACAGGAAGCTGCAAAAAAAAACTCGAAACAATGCTTTCACTTCATTCTGTTGAAAACAGATTCGCAATGACCTTTGGTGCTAAATCAATTCAATCAATCATTAATAAAACCGGAAGAAAGAAAGTGTCAGAGGTTGGAAGGACATTTTTAAGCATAATTTTCTTTTAAAAAATAAGCTGTCGCTTATTACAATCTCTATATACAAAAATTGTTTTACTCAATGCAACCTTGAGAGAAGATTGGTGAAAACATGATAATTATCTAATTTATATCACTTTGTATTTTTTCTGCAGTATAAACGGGATGACTCAACGGAGGTCCACAACTTTCCACTTGGTGGCAGTAGCAGTAGTAGCAGCGTTTTCGTGAACGGAAATTTTCGGGATCACAGTTTCCACAGTCAGCGCCATCAGCGCCGACTGTCAGTAGAATCGGGACGGACGCTGTCGGACAGCTCAACAGACGACACCGAGAGTGGGCCACCGAAACCAGTCAACTCACATCACCATCTACATCAGCTTACCTCGCCTGCCGCCACAACCTCCCATCATCATCATCTGAACCTGACACGTGAACACGAAAGCAAAAGGCGTCGAAATGCTAACAAATCTGTCGAGCAATGTGAGCGAGAAATTCAACGATTGCAAGCGTCACTGGACTGCATGCGCCAGAAATTGGAAATGTCTGAACCAAAGGATGGCGTGAAAGATGAGTTGGAAGACATTTCTCATCAAAGCGACAGCAAGATACGCAGTATTATTGGAAGGTAGGTTTGGTGACTTCAATGGAAAGCGTATAATGGGAGAAAAAAACAAAACCACTATTACTTGACAGTGTCACGGTTATAAAACACCACTACACCATAATTTTGACTGTTGCAATTCAGATTGAAACACAGACTAATATTGTATAGCTTTTTAGGCGGTATTAAAAAATATATATATACAAATACGAATCAATCTCTGTATTAAATATATTCCTAATTTTTAGGTTGCTGACGATGGAAGAAGAGCTGCGGCAGGAACAGTACAAAATGTCGCTGGCATTGTCCCACAAGCAGCGCGTGATCGAAGCTCAAGGCCAACAGATCGCGGCCCTCGACGCGGCAAACAATCGTCTGCTATCGGCATTGTCCAGTCTTCAGAATCGCTATGAGAACCAATCCAATCAAAGCGACGATACAACCACGTCTTCGGCTCACCCGAACGCGGGTGCATCATCGTGTTAGAGGCGCAAGTGCGATACGTTGTTGCCAGCTTCCGAATGTCAATTATTCCGTTGTTTTGCATATGAGCTGACACTGCAAAATATGCTCTCTAGGTATTGGATATGGATATCTGGCAACGGGTCCACAACATTCGATTTTTTCTGCGGAACTCATCGTACATGCTATTATTATTGATCCGATTCTCCAGTTTTATGCTGAATCAAATTGTATTATAGTATTTAAGAAAAAACGCGCACAAAATATAAACAGAATTATTTTGTTTGAGTCCTTTGGAATAGTTGTTTTCTTAATAACAAATAATATTTTGTTATACCATAATACAGCACGTTCTCACACATGAACTGAAAAGTAAAACATTATTGTGTAATATGTTCCTTTTTCTATTGTTTTCATTTTGGTAAACTGTACATAATAGGCTTGGTTACAATCGTTTAGTAAGTGTTTTAAAGGGAAGCTCTAGGGCGCTCTAGCTGCGTGTTCGAATATTGCTCTCTCTCGCTTCTCATTTCTCTTACCACGGTGAGCATGGTCTTTGCTCATCCGTATGGTGACCTAATAGAACGTATAGATAAAAACCACTGTTGTCCGCCTGTTTGCCTTGGCCGAAATGTATTCTTCTTTCCTATCGGTCATATCAATAATTCAGTGAGAGCCATAAACATAGGAGGATAGGGTTCTGGATTAAGAACAACCAACGAACGTAACTTGAACCTGCAGGTAGAGGAAGGTGCCGCTTCTGAGTAAGCCGGTTGAATTCTAACGGATCATCCATCACACTTTCATTTATTTCATTTCATTTTTCTTTATTTATGAATTGCCATATAGGCTATTTCAAATCTTAACACTATGTACAAGATTATAACTTAAAAACTAATTGGAGGTAGAGGACTGCTCGACGCGGAGCCGAGACACAAAAACATTGAAGGACGAGTGGAAGTCGAACAGATGAGAGGCAGAGTTGAAGGAACAACACGAAAGGAGGAACGGATCATTACGGCCAAACGCAGTTCGACACCTTGACACATACAGGAGGTTACGAGGACGAACAGGTCGAGAGGGGATGTAGAGGTTAACACCTGAATGGAGAGAAGGAGCATCGATGCCCCCGAGCAAAAGTTTAGCAACAAACGACAACCTGAGCACGATCCACCTGGACTCCAATGACTCGAGGCCGAGGAGACGGCACCGGGCCCGGTATGGCGGTAGGGAGGGCGACGACAAACCGAACAACTGAAGAGTGCAAAGCGTGCAAAAGCACGCTGTACACGCTGTCTCCAGTCTGGCGATCGCTGAAGAGGCAGATGGGGACCACACCACGCAGGCGTATTCCAGCGAGTCTCTAATCAGGCAACAATATAAGGACTTTAGGCAGGCCCGATTGGTGTACTTGAGACCAAAACGGCGAATAAGGCCCAGAGTCCTATAAATCCTTCGGTATCCTAGTTCGAGGTGTACCGGCGGGTCTACCCGTAATCGGACTGAGCTTAACACCATGGTTCCTTGCTTCCTTCTGATTTTCACTAAAATGTAGGATTTGGGACCGGAGAAATTAAAACTTATCACGTTTGAGTCCTCTATTTGGGTTCATTCGGCAATTCCGGACGGGACTATCAGGCATTATAGTCATATTATTCGTGGCAGTGGCGTTGGGGCAAAATACGGTTTTCTACTGGATTTGTAATTGTTCTTCACTAATGTACACACAATACCACTTGTGGAAAGCAGACGATGTTTCGACCATTGTGTTATCTTTGTAGTATCAGTATCAATTAATGGTATGTATGATTCTATCGACCACATCTTCAGTATCTGCCGTATCTGCCGTATGCCTTCTTTCACATTTATAGTGATAACGCAGTCATCAGTTCAATTATGTGAACCGGTCCGAAAAATTAAATTTAGTTGGACAATTGTGCGTGGCGGGTGAATTTTCATCAAAATTTCCAAAAGGTTCAAGGTGTATCGGTCATTAAGTATTTGTACCAAAACAATGCCGACGATGTTGTTTTGCTTTGAAATATATCCACTTTTTAAATCAGATTTTTCGTAAGTAACGAAAACTTCCTTAGGGTGTTGTTTTTTTGTTATACATACCAAACTGTACTGAACAATCGAATATTAAATACAAAGTATCAGTGCCAAAAACGGTATCTTCGCATAGAATGGACTTGCAGAACCAGATATACTTATTGATAGCCGTGTTCGGAGGACTAGCGGTGCTGCTGTTTGTACTAATAGTTGTGCTCTCCGTGTACGTGAGAAAAACAAGGAAACTATTTGCTCACGCTAAACCAGGGTATGATATATGCTGATTTATGTGTCACAAGTGCCTAACGCCTGCAATGGCTTCGATTCCGTTTAGATATTCCAAAGATCCCTGCAATGGGGCGGATTTTGTTGGTGAAGACCGTGACAGACACAGGGGCGTTGGGGCGCCTTCCCATCATGAATACCCGGTGGAAATGCACAGTAGAATGGACTACAAAGGAGGCGATCTAGCAAAAGCGTAATGTTTTGCTCCATGCTGCGCGCTCAATATCAACAAAATGAGTTCACTTATAAAGCGAGTCCCCATGATGTTCTCTTTCACAGTCGCAACGATTACATGCAGAATAAGCGAAATATGAACCATAATCGAGAGTACCGAGGAGACGTTGACCCTAGCTGGGCGGGGAAGCGTGGCGAGAGAGCTAAATCCGGTCCACAAGTCGCACCGCCTGACAGCCGTGTTTCGGATGCCGCCTTTGAGGCGGAGGTGTCCAACATTTTCGACATGGATGACTTAGACGAGGATCTGGCCGACCGTGACAGTGTGGAGGGTGGACGAAGTACGCGATACTTGTCGAACCGAGTCGGCACGATTGGCGCATCGCTGGAAGATCCGAAGTCCCCAGCGAGCAATCAGTACATCCGAGCGGGAATGGCGAACAGCGGCAATAAAAGGAAGAATGGGGGAAATGCTGGAACGTTGGTTCGAGACGAAGTCGAGGGAAAACGCCAATCGAACTCTTACTACAACTCGGGAAAGGAAGATGGATCATATTTTAATGAAAGAGGAATAAACTACTAGTACGCCTGTCAAAAAGCAAATATATATACGGTATGCAGCTAGCTCCTAGATGGCGTCGAACGCGAATTAGTTGAGAAGTTTACGTCCCAGAGTTCGCTCATCCCTCTAAGCCATCGGGTTCCGCAAACTCTTCACGTGCCACCTCCACGTACCTTCTTAAACGCAAATTAATTCTAGTGCTTTGGTATATACTATGTTGGGCGAACCTGGTGAAGGCCGGAAGGATCCACTAAGTCTAACATATAAGGATGCGAGGATCATGCCCTACCAAGATGGTGCTCGTCAGTGGCACGTTTGGCATTAGGCGCACAGGAATACAGCTGCATAGCTGGACCATGCAATCATGTGTAAACAGAGTCTAAGAAAACTAGATTCTGCAACACATCGCAACGATTTTGTTGACTTTCAAGCATGAATTTTCTGATCAACTTGAGTATTGTTTCATACATCCGTTTTTATCATGTGCTATGCTATCGGCAGATGGTGGTTGTTTGTGTTCGAATAATATTACGAAGTTTTATGTGTTTAGTCTAACCTCTAGCTCTAGCCACATTCAGTATACAAATAGGTCACCCAGAAACAAAAAACAATTGAAACAGTAAAGAAAAGGGGACAAAATTCGAAGGGAAAAAATAAATGTAAAAATTACTTCCCTGCTGACTCTGTGCTTTCCCGCCCAGCGCTCCGCGAACAACAATTTCGAATAAACTCTTACGATTAGATCGTAAACAGCGACGAGCTTTTTACATTTCTTTTAGCCAAATAGCTCAAACCGTCCACAGTCACGTGTAGTACGAGATGATTCTTCACCTCTAATGCATGAAACGACTCCAACACCTTAACTACGGGAATATCATGAAATGTCTATCGCGTGATACGCAGCGCAGCGTGATCAGCCAAATTCTACGCCGTAACGACGTACTTACATTCAACGTGACTTAGAGAGTTCCATATGTTTCCTGCACGTTGATTTCCAAACTCGAAGCATATGCGATTTGCGAGGCTTTGTTTTTGTTTGAAGTTTATGCCCGACTTGATAAGCTGGAGTCACTAATCTGTACAATGGCACAATACAAAACACCGAGCTAAGCTTGTTGTCACGCCAATCGAAGCGGTTCGACTAACCGAGTTCTTGGAAGGGTTTTGGATTGATCAGGGCTTATATTTAAAAACAGTCGTTGGTCTACGATTCTGGGAACGACATTTATTGAACAGTGGCATGCACGCTGATGCTATGATGATGGAATAGAATTTATAAGTAGCTCACAGTTCCATCTTCTGCCGTGCAGGTGTATTTTTTGCAGCACTCTGGATAGTCTTTGCTCATGTCTTGGCCAGTCTTCACACAGTTCGACGAGTCGACGACCGATAAGCCGCATCTATAGCGGAAGGGGTAAGAAACGGAAATAGGTCTGGCATCATGGACGCGGACCATGCGGCCGTCAAATATATCTACTTACGAAAAGAAGGAAAGCGAAAACGCGCTATCGCATGACATCACCGCGCAGTCACCTTTCAGTTGAACTTGCTCGTTCGGTTTGATGCTGAGCTCGCGGTGCGAATCGTAGCAAACGCCGGGGTAGTCTTGAAAGCGAAACGTCAAAGCACACGGAAAAATCAGTCGATTGAAAACTCATCAACCCACGGCGCTGCCACCGTGGCAATGTGAACCGATTGTTCCCGTACCGGGGTGCGTCGCGTTCACCAGAATTGCTGCTGCCGCTTCTGTCTGACTGATCGCCATGACGGCCAATGTGAATCCAGCAAACAGCACAACCTTAAACTTGCCCATGCTGCTGAAGAACGCCAACCGTCGCACACCGAGACTGATGTTCGAATGGAAGCGAGACTCTGGCAAACAAGACGAGATAGATCTACGAACTCACAGAATCGTCACTTTCGTCATCGTTTCACAATACCAACAATTCTCGAACTCGAATCGAGTTTCACAATCGGCCTCTACATCTCCGCTCTCAGTTGTACAGGGTGAGTACATCCGAAATGAATTGCTGATTGCCGTGAACACGTTTTTCATCAGGTATCAAAAATCGACTGAACACTTTACAATCACAGCGAAAGTTTATTATTCTGCCAAAAAATTACACAGCAGTTGTTTATAGATCAACCGATGAAAACCAAACTGGTCAGTAAATAAAAGGGCCAGAAATCTAAATGTAGGTTCCCGTAAAAAATATTCTTACTTAAACGTCAGCAAGTTCATCTCACATTTTCATACGAACCATCCTGTAGCCTCGGCGGAACGTAGCATATTCAGAAACAATGAATCTGTTAAAACTCACAACTATGTTAGCTGAACCTACATACCACAGCGGAATACCCTTGTCTTGTCTTGGTTTGTGATGTTGATATAGAAAATAAAAGCGAAATAACGATAACCTAAATGACCTCTAATATTCTGCTGCGCGCCATGCTATGATCTTTCCTCCGCACACAAACTCCAGGCAAAGGTGTGGTTCACCGTGTTGTGACTACGTGCTGTTCATTCACTTAGTGTTATGGAATGCTATTGTACGACCCTTTAGCACGCAATACTGCGCGTTCGGGCTGTACCCGTAGCCTAAAGCTTCGTATCTTCTCCATACGTGACTATTTTTATGTACTTCTGTTAGGCCTATTCTTCGTCAATACTAAGTGAGAACAACTCTGCATTTCCCAATCCCAGCCTGCTAAAGCATACCATGCCCAGCCCCCCTGCGCTCAAATAGTGCAAGTACTCTGGAACTGCACTACGCCAAAGGACTCTTCCCGCGCAATCTATCAATGACGGGGGTGTATTACACTTGAGCTCATCGACAAACGTCCGTTGATCGTGTCGAAGAATAAAGCACCCGCGCACTCCTCTAGTGTTGTTAATCATTCCCCGAGCATCTCCGTACTCTAGTTTGACTATTGTGTGTCGCTGGGCTTCGAAGGCATTGGAACCCATCGCGATATACCATACAATAGTTCAATGGAGTGTCGAAGACTACAGGATAACCTCGGGGAGTTGGTTGGGTGTTTAGGTCAGCATCCAGGACAGCTGACGAGACGTAGGGTGGTGGTGTAAGAGTGCCCAAAAGGCGCCGTCGACATGTCACTCTAGAGTGATCGGCTAGTGCGGTGGTGTTATCTGGTGACCAACGGAGTCATCCAAGGATCGGCGGACCTCCCATTGAGCGGAGCTTCGTCTTTAAGCCTGCGCTTAGTATTTCCCTACCCTCCCTCACTACTTTTCGCATTCCCTCCTTCCTTTCTGTGGCACAGGGTCACGGCGACATCGTCTACTACCAGGAGTATAAGGTGGTTGTGGCCAGGGAGGTTTTGAGTGGGTACGAATCCCACCCTACTAGTACTTTAAATGGTGGAGTGTCACGCCCGAACATTTTCCTTCCTTTTTAAACTGAAATTAACATAACAGCATGATTCAGCAGCGGCTTCTGGAGTTGTTCCGTCATTAAGTTGTATTTGAAAAAAGACTAACTGGAGGAGTAGCTGGAGGAACTCTAAATTACAATACTCAATTCTTTTTTTTCGCTTTTGTAACTAAAACTGAATAATGAACATAACCAACAGAAGACCATAATTTTAAAAAAAACATTGTGGATTTTCCGTCTGGACTTATTGTAAACTTATTGACCGTTAGTGATGTGATATTGTCCAAAGAGAAGGATACTGGGTTATGTTTTTACATATCAGCGAATGTATTTTCCATATATTTTGACGTTCATACTTCGTGCCTCTCCTGCAACGTTCGTATCGATACCAATTGTTTTTATCCGTATCTTAATTTATTTCGTTTTAATTTTTACACAAAATTTTAGTTTGAGTTTTCATAATCTTAACCCACGCGGTAATCTACGTCTCTCCGTTCATCAGTCGTCGCTCTTGCAGTTTTTTATACTCTACGTTGTGTTGACACTTACAAAGTAATTTAGATTAATAGCAGATATTATATTTCAGTTTGCCTTTCTTTGCATACGTGTGTGTATGTGTGTTTGTGTGTACCTTTTCGGCCGTTTGTAGCGATTTTTTAAGCGTGCATTATACAGTCGACACGCGGGAGTTAAATGTATCTCTCATCATGGAATCTCACGTTGGTGTGTGTGTGTGGGTGTTTAGTATGCATTTTAGTTTATCTACGATCGTAATGTAATTGCAATTACACCGCCGTCTGTCTGTCTTCCGAATTTCTGCCAATGCACCTCTAACTGATCTTCGCTGCTGCCAGTTCGATAATGCATACAGTCCAGGGAGTAACTAAAACACAAAAATTCCATCTTACAATACGATCACCACCGTCACCACCGAAACAGTTTTTTTGTTCTAAATTATGTTTCTCATTTTCTATGTGCAATGTTGTCAGCGCTGTTGTCGATTCGATCATTAACTAGTATTCCCATAAACAATCGAGCATATCAGGTTGCAGTCTCACAAGTATGCTGTTTGTATGTTTTGTTTCAACTCTCTCTCTCTCTCTCTCTCTCTCTTCCTCTCGTCACTTTCTTTATCGTTTTTTTTAAATTTTCATTCGGCAGTTTGTTTGTTTTCTTCAAATTATTGCTCTTTTCTGTTACAAATTAGTTGTATGTTGTTCAATGGTTTTTTGTCTCTAACTTATCAACAAATAATGACAATAGACCGATGGGCACTCGAAGGAACGACTGTCGACGAATGCATATGCCTTCCGGATCAAAAGAAATCGTAAACATTCCGAGGAAAACTAAAATTACTAAACACTCACTCGTTCATGTGTTTATGAGAAATTTAACATTAAGTACATCGACATCCAGTGTACGCACAGTCGGTGTCCTGTTAACGTCAGGCGGCTGTACCCTATTCCGCCACAGCAGCGAACTTAAAGAATGTGGGAAAGCATCAGTACATGTGACAATATGACGAAGCGAATGGTTGAGGTTAAGCTGTGCGAAAATTCCTGCGGTTCAGTTGTGTAATGTGTTTTCCTTTTGTTGCATCTGCTATTCATTTCTTCTCTAGCATAGCCGTAATGCTACTACTTCCTTAGCCCGTGGTGATACATATGTTTAAATGTGTAACATCTTCTTCCTCTCGGGATCTCTGGAATCTGTGGCGGCATCGTTTTGTTGCAACGAATCGGCTTCTGCTACGGGCCATGGCGTGCATTTAACTCATTCTTCCGCACCCTAATATACGCGTCGGCTCATTGATGATGCTTTTTTTTTAAATGGCAGTTCTGGTATTTCGGTATACGGATTTATTTGTAACCGGTCTTTCGCTGTCGGTTCGTATTGATCGGTTTAATTAGGTGCATGTTCCCAGGGGATGGTGTACGAAAAATATTATAAATTGCCAAACGCTTGATATAATTGCTGGCCTTCAACTATGGCTAGGAGGATATACAGGCATAGTGTTGGACACCTGCTGTAACACTGACCGTTTTGTTGTAAATTCGGTTTCGAAACATTGCCATCCTTCTCTGGTGCCTTGAAGCTAAGGTCTGGAAGTAGTGTAATCAGTTTTCATGCTGCGCTTTCCGTACTCGCGTCCGCCCTGGTCCCCGTGCCCGTTACTCTTGCCCTACTATTTGTCTCTTACTTGTCCTGGTAACTTTGAACCACCTTTATTTTACACCGTTTCAACGATATATGCTAGTGCGAACCAGAGCCCTATCTAGTTCGCGATTTAACAGTAATATGCACCACTCAGCGCAGTACGATATATTCTTATAGAAGTGTTCGTGATAGTCCTCTAGTCTAGTAACATTCCGGTAGACGGACGGTTTCAGTGCTGTTGTCCCTATTCGTCGCCGTAAATTTAACTTTAATTCTACAGTCGTTCGAAGTCTGCAATTGTGGTAACCGGGCACGGGTGTCATCAGAACATTAACTGTCCGCTCGGGTTATTCGCATTACTAACGGAGCGAAACTAAAGCCAAGAGAAACTAAACTGATCAAGAAAATGGTTGATTGTACCTTCCGTGTATTATCGACTCCAAAACGTAACTATTGTCGTGCAAACATACACAACTAAGGGCATGTAGGATGAAGCTATGGGGCAAAAATTCTTCAATTGTATTGAAAGGTCAATATCATTGACAAAAGCCTATAATCGGAAATTTCCAAGTACTATGGCGAGAAATGTTATTGTTGGTTCCGTGAGTTACTTCATAGGGATTTTCTCATTCTTCGTACACCTTTATTAAATTGAGTTTGTCTAGAAGGGATTGCATCTCGGCACTCCCGTTTGTGGTTTCATTATTCTCGTTTTCTACCCTTACTATGTGCCGATAGGATATGTGCTATGGTGGGTGTAGCCACTATGCTGGATATGGAAAACGAAATTATTATTGACACAATAACACAACAATGTTGGAGATAATGTTTCATCATTAAAAACTAACAACGCTCTCCCAGTCCTGTTTCGTTATGCTCTTTGCTTGTGCAGGGGTAAACCGAAGGCCGGCCTTCAGAACAACAGAAAGATATTTTGAAAGTTACGGTTATGGTGTCACTGGTAACAATTGGTTTCTTTTGCTAGGATTTGAAGAGGGTGCTCGGAGATAATTATGAATCGAGTATGGATATTTGTTCCGTTTTGAGGCGATTCACTCAAAATGGTTAGATGAATTAAATCCGGTAGCTTATGCTAAAGCAGTGTATTCGAAACAAAAACTATACGAGGTTTGTGTAGAGTTTATTTATCGACGCGCCTATGCGTTTACTCTACGCCTTATGCCACTCGATTCCATGGTACACAGACAATTCAATTCGGGTTCTAACGATTCACACGTTTAAAAAATATACACTTCGCGTTCCGTTACGTCAGTTTAATGCATTTTGTGTAAATTTTTCCGCACACGATTAGCTCTTTAACTGGCACGGGGTCTATTCTTAGCTTTTGCTGGCAGTATTCGTGCTGTGGGTTGTGTATGTTGAGTTTGCTTATTGTAGGTATTTAGTTCTTCTTTTCGTCGTTCACCGCAACGAAAACATAAATTTTATTCGCATGGTTATGAAATCCATTGTTTCTGTATCATCCGGACATACGATCCATCCCTATTCAATTAGTTTGCTCAATGTAAACACACACAATATTAAAACGTAAAAACAATTAAAACAAACGACAAACAAAAACAATGTTTATGATCTAAATATTTGGTTTTTCTCTTTTCTTGTAGGTTGTTTACCATTTTTCGTGATTCTTTGTTACTATTCTTTTAGTTGTACGAACAAAAAGATTCTCCCAAAGAGAAACATGTGCACACATTACACATCCCAAAATGGCTTTCGTAGTGAAAATGAATGTTTTGATTTACGTTTCGATATTTATTCTAGTACACTATAGTTGTGGGCGGTCAGTATTTTCCCTCGTTCGTTCCACACACCTTCTTCTCAATAAGTATGTTAATTATAAAACAAATTACATTTCAATAAACTTTCTGAGCGAGAGAAGGCGATCGAAACAAAGTATATTCTATAGTATAAATAGAATCGTAGGATAGCAATAGACTAAAACAGTAATCGCAATTGTTGGTCTATGTAAACAGTAAGAACGTGCTATAAGTGAAGAAAATATCATTCCAATTAGTAATGTCTGAGTGAGAAAATATACTGCGCGTGCTTTCCGCAAAGACAAACTAACCTTTTCGAGCTTATGGTATAACGAGGAAAGTTTACGAACGAGTACAAAAATTTGTCTATAAAAAGAGCTTCAAGACGTAGGCATACTTCTAGCTGATTCAGTAACGCTTAAAAACGAACATACGGTTACATTTGCATACATGTAATTATGCTTCACGTTGGCTACACACAATCTTCTGGGTTTTTTCGTGCTGTTGTGTGCTAAAGTTAATTTAAAAAAAACTCATTTATAATCAAAACATATAAAACACCAACGCTCTTCCATCGGTTTTCCATATGCATCTTTTAATTTCTATAACTTACAGATACGGGAGTTACGGATGTCTTTCCTTACATTATCATGGAACTTAGTATTTAAAAATTAATTTGTGAAACATTTATATTTTAGATCAACATAATCGTACAATCAACCTTACTATTTACTATCGCACTCTAAACAAGAGAATCACTCTTTGCCTTGGTTTAGTTGTCTATACTTTCTACACGTAGTTAAAACTGACGAAGCATTGTTATCAATAGATAAACAAAAAACAACAATCGCTGCGTGTTTTCCCATCGTTGTTTTCATTCGGCGTCGAAATATTGCCCATGAATAGCAACATGTTGAAGCGAACATAGGAGAATCTACCATCCGCCAAGAATAGTGACAGGTCGGAAGATGCGACCTCGCCTCAAAGACGATTGTAATAAAAGTCTTTCGGAAAACAAAAGGGGGTCTGTGAAACACTGATGAAAAGCAGTACACAGCGGCGAAAAACACGTGCTAGCGAATGAAATGCAGTATACGATATGAAACCGGTGAATCCAGTTTTGGGAAGATTTTCTATAATGTGTCAATTGTTCAAAGAATCAACCACTAATCATCGATCAAAAAGGCGTGACGTATTGCATTGCCCTGTGCGTCTGAATACTTCCCCTTTGCTTGCGGTGAGTTGAGCCAGAAAAGTGATTTGAAGAGTGAACGATAAAAACATCTGTTACTATTGTGTTCTATTAAGGGAATCTGAGTTTCACGTTTCCTACACACTTAATACAATCGACGTCTATTTCGGAACCATGGATATAACTTTTATCTATCTCTGCGGCATTTTTGTATAATTCTACAATGTTCCGGATTTCGGTTCCTGGGAATATCTAAATGCAATCCAAGGGTTGCCAGATATCGTCTACAACCAAATGTAAAGCAAATCAGCAGCTCTAGCGATACTTTTCGGCATTTGGCAGTGCGTATGCTGGTTATTCAGGATATTTATTTACAGTATAGTTGGCTCGCGTCGTCTCTCGAGTGTGGGATAAATAACGGTTTAGATGAATTCAACGTAAAATTTCTTATATACACAGGAGCAGCAACTTACTGCTGTCTGGTGAGTCATTCGTCTTGCCTGTAATGTACCACTAATCATTTCGAGACCAACAATTAGTCGACTTGATGGACTTCAACGTTTGGTTGCGTGTGTTTTTAGGTATGTGGTGAATTGGTTTTAATATTTTTTTTTACTATATTATATCTATTATTCCACAATGCGGTAGCGCCTATCTAGGATAAATCAACCGTTTGTATCTGGGGTTGTTTTGTTCGTTACTACTTGCATATTTATTTCATGTGTAATTTCCTTACTTAGTTGTAGATCTACCGGTCACTATCTCGTTCCATTCGCTTATGCTCGTTGCTAATTCAATAATTCAATATAGAAGGCATTCATTTTCAGACTTCCTAGTACTGGAAAGTTTATTTCCTTGAATGTTTTAATGATTTTTTATGTATTATGTATGTACCCCCGGCACGCCGACCGGGCGAGGTA